>WOGP01008373.1:0-11254 GCA_015342065.1 Leptinotarsa undecemlineata
TAAAAATCATAGTGTTAAGTTTACTTTTACTTTTATTTATCATGTCTAACTCTTGTAAGTTAATATAAATTAATTGTAATATTATATACATATTTATCCATGTAATTAGACCAGTAGTTCTGTTTGGATACAAATAAATAAATATACAATCGAAACTATGTACAAATATGACATGTGAGTGCTTCTAGCTTCAGTAATACCTCATGATTGCATGATATTGCCGTTGCAAGCTATTGCCACATCAAAGGGATCTTGCGGTATGCTCAGAAGAATACATTCACATCTGCGAGCAATGTTCTGAAGAAAATTCTGAGCTTCATAAAACATATTGTTGCACAATTTGGCACTCAAAAAATCAATCGACGCAGCTAACTGAATAATGTTATCTTACATTCACCAGAAGACATATGACTGCGTTTTTGTAACACAAAATCACCTTGTAATAATGGGGGAATCAATAGTACGCCAATGTAGTAAGTGTTCATCTAGCTCAGTACTATATTCAACAAGAACATGTTATCACATTTGAACTCATGATTACCTGAAATTTAGGACAATTTCAATAGTTAATAACTTTGACAGAGTTAGGAATGAGGAGCTTGTCAACGGAAGATTCTCTATCAACTTGTAATCAAACAAGTTATAAAGCAAGAAAACGTCACTTCGAAATTCACAAAGCATATGTGTTTCATTCATGTTTCGTTCATGGGTAATGATTCAATTTTTAGTTTGCTTATATAAATATTCAATTGGTGAAAAACTTACTACGGAACTAAGAAACGAATCTTTGTTTTATTTTCGAAATATTCAATGGAGAAATTAAAATTTTCTTTGGAAATGAATATAACACAAAATCTGTATAAATAATTCAATAGAATAATCACTTGACGGAATTATATTATATCGAATCTCAATCATTTATATTGTTATTCGTTCCAAGAAACTCCTGAATCCACCCGTGATTTAGACCTATCACACATTAATACGTATTTAATTACGTAATTAATACGTAATTTTTATCTCGAAACAAGTATTCACTTACTTATCGAGCATCTCGTTATTTATTTGAAAACTTTCAATTTGTACTTCTCATTTGTATTTGTATTTAGATCTTAAATAAATAACATATATTATTATTAAACCAAATCTGTTCCATGCAGATAAAATTTCATTTGAATTGTCTGATAATCTCTTTGTATTATAAATATGAAGTTTGTTCGCTCCTCATAGTTCTTATCATTTCTTTTCAGGTGATGCAGTTTGGTCGAATTGATGGAAATGCCTATACTCTAGATTTTCAGTATCCATTTTCGGCCCTTCAAGCATTTGCAGTGGCTTTAGCAAACGTTACACAAAGACTTAAATAAATTAATTTTGTTTTGAATGTGCCAAGTTTCGAAATATTCAGTCTAATGTTATATTGTGTTTGATAATGAATTATTTCCTTGAGATGAAATTTATATATATTTTATACATGTTTTAGAAGATACGTTAATTTTTTGAGGATCGTGCTATAATTTTTAATTGATATCTCTATTGTATTTGAATGTTACCATTATTGGTTATGAATAAATGGGGTTTCATATCGGTCGATTATTTATTGCTCACGAAAATATTGAAAATATAATTTTTTCTGATCACCACTCATTTAGCAAGTCACGATAGTACGAGAACTTAGTAACAAATTTATACGTTTAGGAATTGTGAATTGTTGAAATTGTTAAAACTATATACTAAGCAGAAAATAAAAAAGTGACTAAGATTGAATGATATTCAAATGAGTGGAATTATTTGAAAAAAATGAGAATCATCAAATTTGAACATTATATTTCATGCATAAAATGAAAGGAAGTTCTGAAAAAGTTTACAGCGTGGTACGTAGAAACAGTGATGAAAATTAATGTACATACAAAAACGCACCTCTTTTATCCACAGAGGGTGCCACAGTTGGAATATTCAAAAATCCTTTCTTGTTGAACACCTACAACATGGAACGAATGTACGAAAAAAATTTCAGCTTCCGAAAATATATCGATACGGAGAAACAGTGATGAAAATTCAGTTTCATATGTAAACGTGACCATTTCACCCCCACGGGGGCGTCCCAGTTGGAATATTTGAAAATCCTATTTAACTGGCACAGTCGGTAGGATCATTTTCGCCTTTACTCAACCCTCTGCAGAAGTATTTCAGTAAAAATAATTTGGAACAGTTCATTGTGAATAAAACTCGTGTATATTCTAGACGAGTATTTCGAGAAAAAATAACTATTGTCAATTTTGTCAAGCAATAAAAAAAAATCTAATCTGAAGTCGATGAAAATAATACAGAATTATCAATTGAATATTGATTCATGAAGATAATTGGCGATATTTTGAAGATACTAAGTAATTTTTCAGTTCGAAAAACTTCAGTTTTTAGCAGAAGTAATACTGAACTTCCAATACCCACAATAACAATGGAACGACTACAGCAACAAAATGTTTTAAGAAACTAGGATCTTTTCAAGTCTCAACTGAACGAACATGTCTTTGAATGTATCCAGGAAAAATTGTTTGGTAAAACAGAGTACATGGTTGAAAATCGATCAGAACTCAACACTTGGGAGAGTTTGAAAAATACTCTGAGGCAGTGTTTTTCTGACCGTAGAAAAATAGATTGTCTTGTTCTGCAACTAACGAGGAGTCGCCCTCATGAAGGTGAAGACTTACTCAGTTTCGGAAGTGGGTTGCAACTAATTAGAAGTAGCATGGCACAGAGAACTAGTAATGATTCTCATCTGAGTGAAGAAGAAAATCTTTGTCAAATTTCACATTGTGATTAGGTTGCAATTGACACATTTGTTGATGACTGAATTTTGAAAAGTTATATGCCACCTCCTAAGATAACCAAATAACCAAATTGATGCTCCTACAAACGTACACACTGACACGACAAACGTCTCAATGAACACCACTGCTCAGCAAGCAATATCAAATCGATTAAAAACGCATTTCAATCATACCAACACCAATTTTTCAAATCCAAACTTTTCTTCAAGTCCCATTCGTCCCATCAATCAAAATATCTTCAATCCAAACAAATTCCTCCAGATCAATTGTCAAAACCTGAACCCATGTCAACTACCTCCAAGAACCACACTAGGATATTCCACTAACAAAGTCCTTAATACTGGCAAGACCCGACAACCAACTTCAGAACTCAGTACAGTTCAAATCAATTCCAAAAATGATCACGATTTTCCCAACAGAATCATTAGGCAAATTTTATCTCAGATGAATTACTTTCGAATGAATATAAACAACCGATAGATTTTTATGACCAACCTGCCAATTAAAATCAATATTGGTTGGCAGGTTTCAAAAGCGAATTCGATCAACAACAATCCTGTATCTCAAACCTTCAATAATTGAAAAATTATTTTCAGATAAAATACATAATTTGGAGATCATAATAAAAACAGCAACTGGTAGTCAAAAGGTGAGATATCGAGATTCAATACCAGCCTGAATTCAATTAAGATTATTAAATTTATTCCATTCTATTCGATTTTCATCACTATTTCGATGGTGCTTTAGGACTGATAGATTTAATAAACAGCAACCTGAACATCGATTTGATTGATAAGTAATTGATGGGGAAAATAGGCACTGACATACTCCTTTCAAATCCAGACAACTTTTAGATTTTAGTATTTATTTTTCAGTAAACCCGCTGGAAAAAAAAAGATGAAAAACCTGCCAGTGAGTATTCATGAAGGTGAAATGAATAATCTCATTATTCCACAAATATTGACCACTGCATGAAATGGATATGCCCTGATTGAAATTCAATTTCAATTAATTTCAGTGACATTACTCAAACCCCTATTTGTCACTCACTTCGTACATTCGACATAAGAAATATTCACCTTCTAATCTTTCACAAACTTCGATAGATCTGAATCACAGTCTTAATTCGTGTTGACCATATGAAATCAGCGGGAAAGAATGCTTCAATCAGAGTATGCAGAGAATATTTTGAAATCTTCTTCAGACCAGGCGACAGATTGATATTTACTTTAAAAAAAACAAATATGAGATGAAGACTATGGACGCAATACCGTTACAAACCGAATCCTCTAGATATCCATAGGATCATAGACAAGAAGTCCGTAGATGTCTCCCATTTGGATCGTCCCCATAAAATTCGATTCATCTGAGGAACAAAAATGAAGAATAGTCGTTGATTATCGTAGAATCATTGAAAAAATTATCCCCAATAGCAATGACAAACTGAATCAATTGGGGCGTACTCAATATCTCACTACCCTTAATTTGACCATTGGGTTCCACCAAATCGGAATTACTCATAATTCAATCGAAAAAATCGAATTCAATGTGGATCATGTTCAATATGAATACATTAGGATGCCGTTCGGTCTCTAAAATGCACCATCAAGCTTTCACTGAGTTATGGATGAGGTTGGAAAGTGACTGACATTGTTTCATGATGAATTTCATTAGTCCGTACTTCCATTGTCTAATATTATATAAAATGGTTTGAAATCCCTGAAAGAATACAAATTGAAAACAATTATATTAGGCAAAAAACCCTAAAATGAAATCACAGTGAAATAATATACAAGTAAACAAATATTGAACAATTAAACAAAAAAAAAACAAAACAATGAAGAGATTCCAAGGCAAGTTACTTCACGACGTTTCGATTGCTGGTATCTACACTCGTCCCTGGGTGATGTCTGGGGTAATATTAGACAATATAAGTCCGGGGTAATATTAGACAATGTAAGTTCGGAGTAAAAAAATTTATGGATGAGGTCGTCAAAGAATTTCAAAATAAAACTTGGATCGTCTACATGGATGACATCATTATATCATATCATATTTAGCACCGGACTTCCAAATGCAAAGACTCAAAAATATATGGAATCATTTTTGAGACTATTGGTTTATTATCAGATATTCATTTAGAATTTTGCCAGACTCACAAAACTTATGACCAAATGTCTCAAAAATAATGAAGAAGTAGTCTACACGACAAGACTTTATTGATTGCGCACATGCATGTCAATACTTATGTCTGAACCTATCTTAGTATATACGCCTCCTGACAGACACCTCAAATTTCGCAATAGGCGCCATTTTATTACAAATGAGCACCCAAAATTGATCTGATCAGGTATCGACTTGAGGGACAATAATGATTATTCAAACACCAAACATAGGAAGCAACTGTCTCATATTTAGGAGAATGAAACATCATAAAGATACAGTACACGCCATATCAGATGGCGAACAATCGCGCAAATATAGACTCTCCCAACAAAATGTTATTGGATTACGATAACCCCTTGCCAGTCAGTGTTGTACCAATAATTAGTTTTAATTAGGGTAGCAAATGGTACATGAATTCTTTGTAATTTATTTTCATATATCATTCAGTATTGTAGGTATCAGTACATTTCATTGAAATGTTACATAATGATACACTTATCCAAAAATAAATTTTAATCAGTCACTATCTTCATCTTCACTGCTGCTTGTGATGCTATCATTATTCAAATATATAATCACTGGATTTACCTCCGTTTGAATGTCTGTAAATGTGTCATATCTACTACGTATCTGCAACGCTTTTTCCGGAAGTGATTTGATCAAACTCGTGCTCCGTCAGTTTCCTCACATCTTCCAACTTGAAAGTTACATCCTTTTGGTACAGATTGTTTTTGACAGTAACACAAACGAGTTCATTGTGATTCAAATCCGGATGGTAGGGTGGAAGTCGCAAAACGTCTTCAAGCAGGACGTCATTAAATTTGTATCTAATACGATGCTTTTCATTCACCTTGATCATCTTGTATAATTTGGGTTCGTGTTGATAGTGGTGGACATAATGCTTTTTTTCGTGCAGCTACTTTACCATGGTCGCCTTCCAAGAATTTGTGTAGGAGGCTGGATTCATTTGAATATTATTGTATGGAGCATTATCGGTCATGACTACTGATTTCATGAGTAAATTTGGGATTGACTTTTTTGTAACCATTTACCATAATTTCAAGAATTCATTTCTCGTCTTGTCCAGTTCTTGGATGATGTATGTCAACTATGAAGGTATCAAGAAACACAATTGGTCGCTGTTGGCTACGAAAATAATTGAGTTTTGGTAAATACTCAATTCTCAATGTCCATTTTCTCTTTTGAAATGTTTCTATTATTTTCAGTCTTTCTTCATTCGAAACATATTTTCTTTAACATTCTACGTCATTAATTCTGTATTGGGTACTTTTTTACTATAAAGTCGTAAATAATTCATCTTATATTGGAATTGGAGTAACAGTTACTGGTGCTCTTCTAGACCGCTTCTTTCTTGGAGTGGAAAGTTTTACTTTTCCGTTATTGTAGAAATTTGTTTTTCCATCTTTAACCACTATTTTAATGATTCTTATTTTAATGCCTGATAGCAAATAAAGATTTGTATTGAAATAGTTATTTTTTAAATTTATTCACTGTTACCTGTAGTGATAGTTGTTTCATTTTTCCCATTTGAAAACGTATCCGACTCACATTAGCACTCGATAATAATTGAACACTTTACAAATCATTTCACGTACCTGACTCTTGATGACTGGTTTTTTGTTAGGCGATGACATTTGTTCACAAACAACAGAAATTTTTCGGACAATGCCCAACGCCAACAGCATTGTAGGACAAGTAATGATAGGCCTCTGTACAGAATATGTGTATGTCTTGTAATAGCTGTAGTGGAAGTTTCATTGAAATTGAGTTCGTGCATATAGGAGCGGGCTCGCCATCACGTTTGGCGCTTGCTGTAGTCACCTTCCAATTAGCAGTTATTGGTAGGCTCAAAACTTCCTCATATTATATCATATATCATATTATTTCCTCAAGTCATTTGTTAACGTTTTCTGATAATATGCAAGGTCAGTTTAGAATTCGTGAAACGATTATTGTTTCCTCTCTTGAGGCCCCCACAGGCTCTTTTTTTTTACCATTCGTGCATATCCCTACGATTCGTAACGTCATTCCAAAAGCAACAAAAACTCTAAAGCTTTTCCTCCACAAACATTGCTTCTTGTTGTTTCTGAAACAACGTTACGAATTGTAGCGACACGAAAGGATGAAAAAGAACAAGAATGTAAACTTCTGGAAGCAAACAACTGATTAAGGTCGTTGAGATAGTAGGTAAATCATAGTGAAGAAAATATATTGGTTTCATCTGTGTATCATATTTTTCATCAATTGTTCCTGCACTGTATTTCAGTCATTAGTAATATTTGAACATTCAAGAAGTTGTTTTGACTTTTCGATCTGACAAGTAACTTATTACTATTTTGGGACAACAGTTACTCGTATGAAATAGGGTGAATGTATATCATTTGAAATGAATTATCATTCTGAGATCTGATTGATTCAGGACAGAAGGAATGTATTTGTTGTTTGTGATTTGTGAAAAATCTTGTGATATTTTAGTCATCCTTCATTGGGTTCTTTTTTCATAAGTTACATCAGTGGTGATGGCCAATATAGTGTCATTGTGTTGAATATTCACAGTACTTAGGATATTTCACCAACTCCATACTTTTCTGAAGACTCTAGAATACCTTGATGCTGGGAATCGAGGTCAAGCAGATGGAATAAGGCCGAAGTTCGCTTCAACCTTATCATCGGGGAAATTGAACATTATTGTTGAGAATGAAACCGTGTGTGACATTATTGAGTATAAAACCAGTGGTGGGAAAGCCTCATCCATAAAAAAATAATACGCAAAGTGATGTAGTTTTAATTTTGACATTTTGAATTCCTATCAGCTATTACTTTTTTAAGGATGTATGCTAGGGCTACACGTTGATGATATTTTATGTGAAGTGGAAAATGAGGTGTATTCATTTTCTATCTGTATTGTTGCTTAGTGAAATATGTGCGTTAGCTCAAAAGATACTAAATACTTTTTTAGATTTATGGTTCTCTCCTCATTAAAAAACCGATATAGTCGCTTTCATTCTAATTTCAGTTATCCCATTCATACATATCTTCACTTTTTCATGGTGCCCTACATTTGATAAATAGTGAATTGTGATCCTACAACTTTTTATAATAGTTGAATCATACTAAATATTTATGTATGGTTAATTTCTCTTAATGAGTATTAAATATTTATAACTATTTAGTATTATTGGGAAGCTAGTGAAGTCGATGACCAATACTACGCTTCAATCCAGAGACTTAATTATAAATAGAATTTTTGAAATCGTATAGTAGGTTTGGAATCTCAACTTCCAAGGTTAGCGTCGAAAATCCAAAATTCCCAAAATATTAAACATTATGACATCGGTTTGGCCAAAGTCTACTGATATTACTAGTGAAAATAAAACCCAATAAAGGACCACTAAAATATCACAAGATTTTTCATAAATCAACCAACAACAAAAAATTTCCTGCTGCTTTCGACACCGGAAAAATCAGGATGATGTCAAAATCATCACTAGTGTTCCTGTTTCTGTCATAGAGATTGAGAAATCAATCAGATCTCAGAATGTTAGATTATTTCAAATGACATATGAATTAAGCTTATTTGATAAGAGCAACTGCAGTTCCAGAACTGAACACAAATCGATAATAGTAACTTGTCAGATCGAAAAGCCAAAAGGACCAGTGAAATGTATTCTGTTTAAAAAAAATCTGTTTTTCCGTTAATCAGCTGCCGCCCCCATACGAACGACAACTCTCAGAAGTTGAGAAACTTGTGCGAGCTAAAGACTAACGAGGTCTTACCTTTCAACGTGTGATTCCTAACACGTCTACTTATCAATTAACAAGGAATATTAAAAGCAGAAAAATCGTCAATAAATTTGAAAAAAGCTATTTTTCCTGAACCATCTCTTATTGGATTATTCAATACTTTAACAATATCATCTGCAGTTATAGCATCGTCTACATATTTCTCAGAGGGTATTACAAAACTATCAGTTCGACTGGATTTTCTTAAAAAATCTACTTCATAGAAGCAGCCATGGTTTGACGGAGAATGTGAAATAACTTTTCCAACATAATGAAATGGTATATTTTTTCGTTTGTACTACACTAAAACCCAGTCGTCATTTCCGATAGGGAGTGTCACTGGTATATTTTGATTGTGGTGTAAATGCAAACCTTCACTGTGATTATTATTATGTCTCAGTCACCTACATTTATAACCTTTTTTGTTTGGAGATGTTCTCTTTTATATTTATTAGGGGCATATCTTCACTATTTGAGTCATCTGAATCTAGGACGTTCGATGGTATATTCAACTCAGCATTGTTGGATATTATTGGCAAGTCATCGCTGTTAAAACTTTCGGGCGAGTCGTTGGATTCGTCAGGTTCAAATGATATATATTCGTCTTCTGAAGAAGATGATGTAGGAATGATTTTTTTCTTTGTTTTTTTGATACGTTTGTTGGTTGTGTAACACTTGATGATGCCACGTCACTAGAACATGTGCTCGTTCCAGTTTCCACTGCAGCTCTTTTTCCTGTCAATAGTTTTCTTGTAGTTACCTTCCTCATTGGTGTAACAATGACCAGATCACTAGCTGATACACTCTTTCCAGGTTCAACTGAAACTTTTTTCTTCTCTGCTTTTTCTCCGGTTCTGGCCCACCGTGCATTCCATTGAGCATATCAATTACGATAGTTGAAACTAGAGATTGTGTATCATCCTCTGTAGCTTCTTCAGGAGGCAATCTTCGCTTTGGTTGTGAGGGATCAAATGGGTATGAACCAGTTTTCCTAAAACCTGCTTTCAAATTTTCTGAAGCTTTGTTATTTTCAATTGATTTTTTATGCAGTTTATTCAAGAGCTGCGGAAAAACATCCTTTGAGAGCGTAGTCATTTTGCGTCCTGCCATTTTCTTCCTGTAAGAATTTCACGCCAATATTTTTTCAAGGGGGCATAAAATGCGTTGCATTACTGGGTAGACAGACAAAAGAAATGTTCAACTCTTCGCACGTTTTTAATATATCAGGTGAAAAATGTGAAGATAAGTTGTCTCCAACAATAATCTGCGATAAAACATAGTATCACAATTCAACAATTGCCTTTCAATTAAAAAAAATACCTTTTTTCCATCTTGCTCTGAAAAATGGCACAACAATAGTATAAAACCAATTTTCAAAACACACGGCGCATCCACTGCGAGAGCGATTGTACCTTGCTTCAGGAGGTCCACCTTGCGTCCATGTATTCCATAAATGATCAGCTATTACGTATACTACGTATTCTGGCAAGAGCTGACCATCAGCTGTGCCAGCATACATCAAGCTTATCGCCGTCTTAGTCGAATTGACCACTTTTTCCGGGTATTTTATTCCCCTTTTGAAAATGAATTTTTTGCTCCTGGGTTATCCGTCAAATTAGTCTCATCAAAATTAATTATGAGAGATGGATGTGTAGTGGTAGAAGCTTCCCTAACGTTGTCGAAAAAAACGTCTAATTTTTGTCTATTCATCATTGCCCTCTTGGTGGATATATTTGCTGAAAGGCGATTAGATATTTCGTTCTTGTGCCTTTTATTAAAATTGGAAGCCCAATCTGGACCGGGCAAATTATTCTTCAGTCTGCTCTCATTCACACCTTTTTTATCAAGATACGATTTAACCAACAATCTTAAGTCGAGTAGATCAAACGGAAAGCCCCAGGAAGCCACCTTGTTCAAGTGTTCAATTAGCACCCTTTCTTCTTCGACAGATAAAAGATAGGGCCTTCCTGCTGTCGGATACATGCTCTTCTTTTTTACCCTCAATGCCTAGGTACTTTGAAATTTTTTGACACGTCATCTAGTGTGTGGGTCTTACTTTGTACGGCTCTTATAGCATTTTCCATAGCTTCATTAGTGTAAATTTTATATGGAGTGTAATTTTTTCCGTTACGCGTATGGCTCATGTTCTTTCTATAATTGCGAACCATTTTCTCTGGAAACAAAAAAAAATGTAAATTTACTCACACTAAAAGGTAGGTAGCATTGATATTTCAGAAAACGGGGATATTTTAGAAGACCGGGGATATTTTGGAATGATGAAAAAAAAATTCGTCCAGAATATCCCCGATCTTCAAAAAGGTCCGTAAAAAAATTTGGGGTAGCTTAATGTTTATAACTTTATTGCACAATGATACTAACATCCACACCAATTTTTACCCAAAACTTACCTGCTACAAGTCTCACCTACGACGCACTAGCACTGAAAGTTTGAC
>WOGP01008374.1:0-11254 GCA_015342065.1 Leptinotarsa undecemlineata
GTTTGAAAATGTCCATATAGGACAAAACTACAGTAACGTTAGTTACAATTAAAAGTGGTATAAAACATAGAAATTTTCATTTCTCTTTTCATCATAATATGAGTTTATTCGTGGGACATTTACAGAAAATTCAGTTGAAAAGGGTGATGTAATAACAAGTGTCTTATTTCGAAACTTCCAAGCCCATCATTGAGGATGAAAGTGTTCCAAAATAGTAGGCACTAAATTCTCAGAAATGACTTGAGGTTTTTGCCTTAATTTGTCTGTTACAGGGGCGTACTGAAATTAAACTAAATAGATAAGAAAAAATAATGATAAAATGAATAATATAAATGATATCCGATTCAGTTTCATAACGAATGTTTGGAGTAGAGACTGAATGAGAAAATGAATTTTTGTATAGTTCAATGTTCATGTGAAAGTAGTTGTTTCGGGAAGGCATTTTTGGTCGTTTGTATGAAAGTAACTTCTATGCATGATCTACCATCTTTGTAGAGAGTTAATTTTTCTCAAATTAATTACTTCCTTCCTTCCTACAAATGGTTCTCTTATTATTGATGATGATGTGATGTAATGACAGGTATTCCTGCCATCACACAGAGCATTTCCTGACAGAACCTATGCCAATTTCACAAATATTAGTTATGCTCAGTCCATGTAAATACACCCCAGAGAGAGGTTATCAGGAATTCGATTGTTATAACAACGGATGTTAAAGGCTCGTGTAAATATATCCGAATGCATTGCAAAGGTCTGAAGATACCAAGGAAAAATTTTTGTAATGATACATTTCTTGTCGAATATGTGTAATGATATTGCGAAAGCCTATAATTATTTAAACAACTCCTCTCGTCATTTTCAAAAAGGTTGAAACATTTGATATTTTCTTAAAAAAAAAGATTTAAAATATAAAGAAAGGAAGAAACTAAACAACAGTCAGCGGCACGCGCATTTGTCTGACTTGGTTCGAGATCAATTTGAAGTAAGTAGCGAATGCCACAAATACTATTAAAGAAATTATGAAGATAGAGCTTATTTCAGCAAGTGCGATCTGGTTGTTTGAGATTTTGCCGAATGCGCTAAACATCAGTTTAGTGCCAGAAACGGCAGTGAAAGCAAGTGAATAGAGAGACAGCACAGTGAAACATTTGTGTTAGTTGAGTGTTACAAAATTCTGGTGCTCACATTTTCATCATCTTTTTGTATCATTGTGCCTCTATTTGATGAATCCGTTAACAGAACAAAGCAATAAATACTCACTTCTTAGTAACTGTTGATGTATAGCTTGCATAGTTGCCGCATTCTGTTGCTGCGTATATTTCTCCTGTGCGCAAGAAGATGAGTGGCTGGAGCTGTGCGAGCTTCGAGGAGGAGGGGGCGTCGGTTGCGGCGGCGGGGGGACGGGAGCAGCCGGCGGCGTCGGTGCTGGCCGGGGGGTGGGAGTCGGGGTGACGGCTTTAGGCAGGGCCTCGGGGGTGACAGGCGACGGTGCTGGACTGCTCGATGTGAAACTTCCATTCTGAAACGGGGCATATCATTACTATTCAATGTTTATACATTTACTACAGGGTAACCCAATTTAAAAGTTTAAATTCACGTTTTTGAAGAACTGCAATTAATTTGAAACTAAAAAATAACTATACAAATTCAATTAATTCATACTAGCGATATTGCTGTATTATGATAGATAGATAGATAGCTTATTCATAATTAAATTTTTATAGAAAAGAGTAGAAAACTAGTCAACAAGTGAATAGCTACGACGAGTAATGACAATTACTGGAGCCACACATATACTAACAAGGGTCAAAGATGTTATTGATAGATTTACTTCATGGTGCCAACGTAATCATTTAATATTGAATACCTCTGAATCTGTCTCACTGAAATTTTATAATAGAAAAAATAACATCCCAAGGGAAGTTGACCTTACTGATGAAATAATGATGTCACGTGACGTAAAATTTCTAGGAACTTATATTAGATGAATCTCTTAATTGGGATCTACATATTGATAGTCTCTGCAAGAAACTAAATTCAGCTTTTTATGCAATGAAACAAATGAAATTGTGTGTAGATTCACAAAGCCTTTTAAGCATATACTTTTCAATGGCATATCCACATGTTTCTTTAAATCTTATGTCATGGGGATGTGGTAGAGATTTTAATAGAATATTTGTTGCCCAAAAACGTATTATAAAATTAATTTTTGATATGAACTATCGTGACAGCTGCAAACCTATACTCATAAGGGAAAACTTGTTATCAGTTCCATGCATATTTATACTGAAATATGTAACCTATTTAAGAAGCAATCTTGCATCTTTTGAAGTGAATGTGGCTACTCATAACTATTGTATACGCCATGGTGATATGTTGAGAATACTCTCTCACAAAACAACCCAATTTAAAAATTCTCCACTATATAACTCGATCACACTGCACAATAAACTACCAAATGCTATTAAGGATTCTGAATCATTTGAAATATTTAAGAATAACACTAAAAAATTCTTAATAGAAAAGTTTTTCTATAGCATACAGGATTATTTAGGACAATAATTCTAATTTTAAGATTCTTATTATCAATTTATACCTTCTCTAACTGTGATACCCATATGCCATATATACCATATTATATATTAATGACCTCACCAAGCTTAATATTTTTGGGAAGTTCACCTTATTTGCAGATGACACTACCAAACTTTGGAATAATAAAAACACTTGTGAGTTGCACAAAATAATCTCTGCCGACTTGAAAAAAGTTAAAGATTGGTGTGATTCAAACATTTTATCTTTTAACTTAACTAAAACAAATTTATTATCATTTAGATGCTCAATCAACGAATTTTTTTTGTGAATACAGATCACTGGAATCTAAAAATAACACTAAATTTCTAGGAGTCTTCATTGACCAGAATTTAAAATGTGTGGATCATGATAAGGTGCGTATTCACCAAAAAAGCGAGCATGAACGAGCACGTGCGAGCATTCGTGTATGTTTGCTCGTGTTCGCCACTGTTCGCTTTTTTGGTGAATACGCCGCTGTGTGTGGTGTACCCCTTCTTCTCGATCTTTTCTGAACGCAAACAAGCAAAAATGTACAATCATTTGCCTATGGACATAAGATCTGCCAATATAAATGACTTCCAATTCAGGAAGTTACCCAAACAATTTCTATCTGATAGACCATATTATACTTTGGATGAATATTTTAACGATAGCTTTTAACTGACTTACGCATATTTTTTATCTTTACTTATTAAGGAGCTCTTAAGTTGTTACTTTTTATGTATACTCTTTTATAAACTTAACTTTTACTCTTTTTATGTATACATGTCTTTTATATCCTCTATTTTAACATAGTTGGTACCATGCACCATTTATATTTTTATTTTTGGCATTTTTTTAAGTAGGTACTACCCAAGCTTTGTCTACATTATGTCTTATGATAATAAAGCATATTATTACTATTATTATTATAATTTGTAAACGGGCATTCAATAAATTAAATAAGTTATTTATTGGATTAAAGGAATAAACAATGACCATACTCACTTGTGCGAGTCGCTGCTCTATTTCTTGCTCCTGTTGCAGCGCTTTGACGAAAGCAGTCTTCAACCTATTTGTGTGTTCGGCCTTCAAGGCTTTCTTGACGTTGTTGGTCACACATTGTTCACAAATGACTGATTTAATGCCTGTAAATGATAGAAAACTTCATTTGCATTCACAATTTTTATTTATTTTCTATACTATAGGTCAAATACTTTTAAAAAACTGCTTATTTCATCTTATCCACATTGAATAGTCAGATACAACAAATTTTTTATAATTGAGAAATGGCAATAATGTAACGGTTTGCCTTAAATGTTAAAGAATCATGTGGAGTAAATGCAAATGTTTAATATTTATGTTTAAAGATAGAGGAATATTTGACAAATCTAAACTAAATCAAATTTTAATATGAAACATGACCTCTTCAAAGCTTTTGAGGTTGACAGTACATGAATTTTGAAGATAAAATTATTTTGCAGAAATTATATTTTTTCTTTTTCAGGTATATTTTTGTTAGAACATTTAAAAAATATGTACTTAATTATTTCATGTATGTAAACAAGAGTGATGAAAATAGAGAATGTAGCTCTCCTTTGATTTAAAAAAAAAACTTGTATTTCTTTAACAGATTACATAATTGTACAGGATATGTCAGAAACATAGAGGTAAAAAAAGATACATTCACATTGCTTTCTTCCTTGCAAAAACCGTTTCTTGATGAAAATTCATTAGAACGTATTCAAAAAAACAGATTTTTAATTGAGATTTCCATTCAAAAGTTTACAAAACCGCGACACGTGTTTCACCATATGATAGTATCTTTGGACGTCACAACAGTGTTTTTCAAATTCTATGTTGTGGTTTTATAGTAATTTGAATCATTGTGAATACTACTACTTGCCAAATTTCTACATGATAAATTCATTACCTGAACTATTATTTTATCTACTTTCAAGATCTGTCCTAATTACCGATTTCCTCTTTGCAAACTAAATTCAATAAAGGGGAGCAATTCAAATATATTTGGGTATTGATCAATAATCCCGAATTTTAACATCTATTGATTTCTAACCATTCTAAAAGGTAGAGTTTTGAACCTTTCTCTTCCAAATGCAAATAATGAATTAGTCTTTCCATTCAAAAAACTACTTCAATGTTCTTTTATTCTTTTGAAAAAAGTTATTCTGGTTTATCCGATATAAAATTTTTGACACGAACCACAAGCCAACTTGTATAATCCCAATCTAACCAACACTGAAGTTTTCTCTTAATTGTTTTTATTGTTATGTACACTTTCCAGTGGAAATCTTACACTAAATGTTTTTTGAATACGTGTTTTCCTTGCTTTAGAAGTTTCCCACTATTTTTTTATAGAGATGGAATGTGATTTAAAATGAATCTGCCCTCAAGCATAAAAAAACTTACCTTTGGTTCTTTTACTGGTTTCCCATTTCCAAACAGGAGTGAAGTCTGACTGGCATTGACTACAGGACACCAGTTGGGGCGTCGATGGCATTTTCGTTTCTTTGGTGAGAAAATCAACAACGTGTTCCAATCCTACCAAGTAAATGAATTCCGTATTGCTTGGATTTGGTATGAAATGCATTTCTGGAGGTGGGGGCTTTGGAGGAGGAATCTAGAAATAAGAGTACTATAAAAATGCCATCTATATTAGAAACAAGTATCAAAAGACGAGAAAACTGTTAAACTCTGAAGATCACGACAGATATTGGTATCTGAAATGTTATGATTATGGAAATTGATAACCTTGAATTTTTATTTTCAATTATTATGCTAGAAATTGCATAATTGTCAGCTCGATTAATTTTTTTAAGAGTATTATATTACACTAGTTAATATTAATTTTAAGTTCCTTTTGAACCTTTGGTGTAACTTCAATATAGAGAAAGAATCTTAAATGATGTCATCATTAATTTCAGGGGGTTATTACTTGTCATATTTCATGAAAAAACTTCATATAAACGTGTATCCTAACTTGCTCCGTTTTCGATTAACGGGCTGTTTCAGTTTTACTAAAAATATTCTTTCATCAATAACGCGTAATCATTTTCGAACTACATGTATTTTTTTATGAGTAATAACGGCCTTTTTTCATGAAATCAGGTTAGAAATTTTGATTCCAGTGGTATGGAAGAGAGTTACTTGATTGATATTTATGGTAAAAAAAAAACATTGTACGCCAATATTTTCGCAAGTTTGATATTATTTGAAATGTCTAAACTTTATTGAATCAGAGCCAGTGGCGTTGAATTGGGGATTACGCATCATTCAAATTGAAAAATGTGTTTTGATATTCGGCGCCATTTGGACAAACTTTGAAATGAAAATCAGTTTGTAATTGTAGATGGAAGACATATTCAAAATGCTGGTTAATTTATTTATTCGGAGAACAGCATAGATAATAATGAAAAATTATTATAATAGATGTTCAAAATGATGACCTTGACTTGCAATACAAGCATCAAGACTTCTCCTCATCGAGTGTCATACACCTTCAAAAATTCCTGGGGTGTTGCGTATGACATTAGAATTATGCATAATTATATTCCTCAGGTCATTTTCATCCTGATGTCGTATAAACAAGTGATTTAAGATATTCCCTAAATAAATAATTCAAATGGTTCAATTCTGGAGAACTAGGTGGGCATGGTTTAGATGCCCCATGACCCCCAAGATATTCATGAATGGTTACACTGAAATGAACAGGTGCCCGTCGTGCATAAAGCACGTAGTTTGTCTCACTAGCAAAGGTAGTTTCTCTAACAATTCCGGCAATGTGTCTTCTTGTAGTTGTATATATTTTCAATTTAGTGCATTTGTAAAAAACTTGACATCAATTTTTTAAATCAATTGTTCAATCTGATGGAAGTATCAAACTTGGAGAAAAACAGTGGCGTACAATGACTTTAACCGTAAATATCAATTAGATAACCCTTTGTAACGCCACTGGAATAATTATTCGTAATCTAATTTCATGAAATAAAGCTCCTTGGAGGCACCTAATTTTACTGAAATCAACGAAAAAACTTTTGAGTTGACTGCCGACCATATTTTTGAGATACTCTCGGATGCCGTTACGTTTCATTTGCTTTTTTTGCAATTCGTGTTGTCAATTATAAGCCTGAAAAAATCTATAGGTCTGCCTCTGCCCGGAATAACTCTTGATTTTTTTTTATGTAAATTGTTTCAATGTATCTGTTTTTGTCCAGTTGAATTTCTTTTGTGCATTAATCGAAGCTAAATTGTTATTTACAACTGAAACTGAAATATTTCCTAACATCTATACTATTAAATTTTAAAATTTATATCTTAATTGCTTGCTATATTTTAAATGTATATGTTTAGTATAAATAGTACCTGTTGACATACCAAATGTACATATTGTACCTCAGTGGCTAAATAAATTATTATTATTATTATTGTCAGAAGATTTTGTATCCCATCGACAGATTTGTAGGTATAAATATAAGCACAACTAATGGTGTATAGATAAAAACTGGCAATTAATAAAGGTTTGAATAAAATAGGAACGAATACAATAAAAATAAATATAAAACGGAATACACGTTTTAAAATGATTCATTAAAATATTCTTGCAAGATATAATAGGACCTATCAGCTAGCAAATTTCTAAATACTTTCTTGAATTGTACGTTGGTCAGATTTAGAAACCTTATATCTACTGGTAAGTGATTGAATAATTTGGATATATATGTAAGAAACGTTTCTAAAATGGCTCCAGTAAAACCGTTTTATAATTTCAAAAACCTTAGTGAATTTTTCAAATTTGAAAGTGTTCATCATCTACAAGGTCACCAGGCATTTCTTTACCATCTCAAAACCAAGTTTAGGTTTACACTGCAGATTGTATTATAGCATACTAATAAAATTTCTCTGATGACTACAACCTACCTGTAATAGTGTTTTCTCCAGTTGTTTCCGAAGAGCTAACTTAGCAGCAGCTTGTCTTTGAGCAGGGGTTTGATTATCTTCTCTAGATCTCTCCTAAAAGCCAGAAAAATCAGGTCAAAACTAAATTTCTTTGGGAGAAGGCACTACTCATCAAAATCTATGCGAACAGAAATTATCGAGTTAGGAATTAACATATTGTTTAAATTACCTCTGGAACTACATTAGGTGGTATATTTCCAGGAATGATTAATCCTTTGTTATCGACTCCGCTGATAGTCTAGCAGCATTTAAAAAACATGAATGCAGAATAAACTCAAATATATCGTTAATTAAAGATACATCAAAATTGAATTGGGCAGAATCAAATATAATTCAACACTATCAAAACACGGAATAAAAGAAAAATTAACTGCAATGTATAATGAATTGTTCCTGTATCATTAATAAACTTATTACTATTGACTTTGGGATAATTACTTAAAATTAACAGTAGATAATCATTTCGAAATTATGAAAAAGCATCGACTGACTTCCGACTATAAAAATTTGATCTCCAGGAAATAAATTGTAAATAGGGACGAAGAGAGAAAAAAAAAGTCTAGGGTAAATAGTGATTAACACTTTAAGGGTAGAGGTAAAGATGACAGAAAAAGGAAGACACAAATAAAAGGGAAACATATTTTGTCTTCTACCGAGATCTGTTTCTGTTTCAAAATGCAAAGATATTACTCTACGTACCTTCACAGACGGAGGAGGAGCTGGCGTTATAGTAACCGAAGGAGACAAGTCTTTGACTGCTGGAGGGAAACCTGTCGGTCGACAGATGGACGTTCTTTGGGGAGGTTGAGGAACTGAGAGGCTGGCTCTGTTGTTGACAGGAGAAGCACTCAAAGGTGGACCATGCATGTTAGCACGGGGTGGGGCAGGTTGTTGCTGTAAATAATAATCAATTTAAAACATCACGTTTGCCAATAACACGCTATAAAAACTAAGATTCAATTAGAGTTAAGCAAATCAACTTAAAATTATTTGAAAAAGTACTACTAAAATTTCAATTCTTTGATATAGCTTGGGGGGAAAAGTTTTACTTATATGAAACAATAGTTTTTGCTCATCATTTCACTTTTATAGGTGTTATGTTATGTTATACTTATAATTATATCAATAACACTTTTCAGAGTATCTCAAAGTTATCAAAGTCAAAGTGAAAATATTTTTAGATATTTACATGTATACATAAATTTGTAATTGTTGACATGTCATTGTTCAATTTAACGATTTAAAATAAAGAAATATTATTATAAGAACAATATAATACCAGCGTTTCTGTTGTTGATAAAAGTTACACAAAAATGTCACGAGAATTTTGAAACACAAAAATTGGTGACTTGATGCATTGTAACAAAAATACTACATGTTATCATAATAGCAGAAGTCATTCACTTAAAATAACCTGTCTGAGACAACAAACGAAAAAAAAAAAGCTGAAATAGTTGCTGAATGAAGCATTGGGTTTTCTCTGTTAATAAATGATAATATAAATAAAAAATGGTTGAAAAAAGAACAATTTTTTATTATCAGTTGTTGCATCCTCTAGCTTCTAGAGTTCAATGTTACTCTTAAGGATTCGTTTGGAGATACCTAAGGCATCTTTTCCACGTTTTATTCCTGTTTCTTTATACGTTAAGAATTTTTAAAATGCATTTCATACTCTACATTTAATTTTATTGTTACATTTACAGCTTTTTTATGTAACTGTACAATGTAATAGGTAACTAGTCCAAAATATTTGTATTTTTTATGGGCGCAATAAAGTTCTATTCTATTCTATTCTTGGACAATAGCTTCCATTCTCCAAGGTATTCCGCAAATTAGCGTTCGAATATAATCAATTAATCAATCAATATCCTTTATGGTCAGAAGAAACAAGTCTTATTGAAAAAGTCATTGTATAAGTGGAATAAAATAAAATAGAAGTATTACAGGATACAATAGACAATATAAAATGGATAAAAACAGCAACATTTAGATACAAAAGGAATTCATTTCTTAAAATATTATCTTATGACATAAAATTCCTCCAATGTATAAAAGGCCTAGTGTAAAAGTAGCTCCTTCACGGCATTCCTAAATTTAGAATATACAGATAGGAAAGCACATCTATTGGCAAGCAATTGAACATTTTTTTAGCGTTGTATATTACAGAGTTCTTCATCATTGAGCTTCCGGAAATAGGTAAAGGGATCACTTGAATAATATGCATTGTATTACATCAGGAAGCTGAATTGATTGCATGACGAAATTTTTTGTAAATCGAGCATACACACTCCAAGATACACGTCAATGCATGATTCTGTGTTGTATAAACATATGTTTACAGGAATCTCTTGGCTTTGGTCTGCAGATTCAACGCAAGGCTCTTTTTTATATCGAATAGGGAGTCTATCAAAAATTGAGAACTGTTGCCCAAAAAACAAATTCCATATCTCAAATGAGTCAAGTAGAGCAAAATATGCAGCTTTTGCTGCTGAGAAATTGAGTCCTCTCGCTATAACTTGAAACTTGGTTGAAAAGCAACCAGAAGCTAATCCAATCCTCCATGATTGCAACAATAAGTTCATTTTTGTTCGTAGGTGGTCTTTAGCGACTAGTCTAACCATATTCCCAGATATGCTCAATAGGATTTGCATCCAAAGAGCAGGTTTGATTGGTGCTTATAAAGAATATACAGAGAAAATGCAATGATTAATTACATAAGTCATCAATTTGACACGAATAGTGATTTTAAAATGAATGGAGAAACAGCTTGCATACAGGATGGTTTTGGGTGTCATACAAAAGCTATATTTCATCACAGGGTGTCTGAAGCCTAGACAATAGAAATATAACTTTGTTTTTACTCGTATAATGTGTATAAATTGGGACTCATAATGAAATCTGTTGGATGTGAATTAATGTGTGATACATTTTCTTTCAATTATATAAAAAATATCGAAATCGGGATAAAAATAAAAATGATATTCAAAATCAAAACTTGTTAACACTCCAAGGTGGCCGGTTTTTATGCACCTGCGGGTAATTAAAATTGATAAATATTATCGACAATATTATCATAGAAGTTATCACGCAAAGCAAAGATGAACAAGATAAAAGACATACCGCTCGCATTATATTCGGGGTGTTGCTATTCCCCTGCAGAATGCCGCCCATGCCGCCAATTTTGTGCAACGAATTCGATACCGGATGACGAGAGTGTGCGATCTGCGGCGATTGCTGACCTTTCGGCGGTACTTTGACGGTCGTCGGGGTTATGCTCAGGCCGCTGGGTAGGCCGGTTGGGGGCAGAGCTGATGGCGGTATACTCGGCGGTATGACGGCGACATTTTCTTTCAGCTGCTGCGACTGCTTGAGCTTTTTCAAGAGGACCAATTTCATTTCTTCGGCTCGAAGTTCTTCTCGAAGCCTCTTCAAGCCTCTTTCCCTGCGAAACAATAAATTAAAAATTAAAGTATTTTATTATCCTGCACGGAACTGACTAATTGGAAAACCTTCCTGAAATAATGTATACCATTTCCCCTTAAGGGATATATTGTACCAGGACAATTTGATGCCTCAACTTACATAATATTTCTGACTTATCTGATGGTATTTGTTGGGGGATATTGAAGCTGAATTCAACCATATATAGTATAAGAAGAGTCAGAACAATTTCGACATATCAAGCAGCTAAAATTGCCTATTATGCAAACTTTCATAGTATAGC
>WOGP01008375.1:0-11254 GCA_015342065.1 Leptinotarsa undecemlineata
TAACATAAAAAATCGACGTGTTTCAGGATTATTTCTTAAAATGACCTGTTTAGCTAAAAATGAATTTGTTCCATACTTTACGGACACAGTGTATACACAATGTTGTAGTACATAATATTACAAATTGTCGTCGTCCCTATATGTGATATAATTTATAACAAAAAAGTTTACAATTGCAGAAATGTTCGCAACATTTTTTTCCGTGTGACACAAGCTGTATATTTGAGTAAGTTATTATTAGAGATCTACATATCAGTTTTTGATGGAATAGAAAAAGGAAAAAAACTAATTCACCACAAAAATGACATAAAAAATATCGATTCACATACGATGGACATATTTGATCTTTTCAGAACGTAAATTATAGTAGAAGAACGATCAAATAATCAGATACATTATTAATCGTTTTGAAATTTATGAACTACCTCCTACAAATTTCCAATTATCTCTCGGATTATAGAAACGAGGAGAAATCTCGCTGCAGTTATCATAAACTCGCACATCTTGCATCCATTCAACCTACTTTGCGACATTCCGTACACATTAATTCAAAATTCAACTAGCTGAATGTTTCCATGAAAAATGCACTCTCTTTCACCCTTCGCACATTACAATCAGATGATCAGCTGAAAGAAAACCCTGTAAAGCATTTGAATACACACAGTATTTGATCTAAGCAAGCCGCCTGCAGAGTTGGCGTGGCAGGTCCACTGCCAGTGTTGCCAGACGTAATAATTCACCAACCATACACACACGTTTTACTTCTTTAGGATCGTTGTAAAAACAGCAGATGCACGAGACAACATATTTTCAGTTGTAAGTTACCCAAATCAAAACAGTTTAACGATGCCACTTTATGCGACATCGAAAGGAAATGTTTTCTGTACATACTTGGCAGATTTGTTCCAAAAAAATAATTTGTTATATTTGCTTCTTGAAAAAACTTTCTTTAGCGGATTCTGTCTATCTGTAGTCATTTTTACCCAAATAAATCGAACATAAATCGGTGCTCATAACAAACGCTGTCAACCTAATTTTTTTTTACTTTTTGGGAACTTAATATTATATAATCTAGTAATATATTTTTTTTCTTGAGAAGTCGATATTTAATATTGCTTTTTGGAGGTATAATCTTCAAAACTTGATAATTTTGATATATTTCACACACATTCAAAAAGTTGAATTTAAAAACAAAGTTTTATTGGGATCATATTATAGTTTTTCTGGAAATAACCTCAATATATATTCCCTTTACACCAAGCTCACTCGATCAAAATGCGTCCGATTCCTTAATTTTCAAACTTGCTTTTAAATAAACGCTTCCGTTAATGAAATTATTCACAATTGTTTAACACTATATCAAATTGATTGAACTGGGTCCCTCCCAGGTAAAGAAAAATAACAGTGTTCATAGCTCCTTAAATACGATTTCTTTTGTGCACCGATAACAAAAAATAACATAATGAAATGGTAGTCGATTTTCTTGAACACTGTCGGCCTGGCAACGCTGTCCACTAGGTACTAGATATTTTATTTCTTTGACGTCACTCGACCCGGCACACAGCTGCTTATGTAACTCGGCGGCGTTGCCGGCTGCATACAAATGAACCGCGCGACGTTGTCGGCTCTCTAGTATCCGTCTAGCAGCTAGCAAGACGAACTACGTATTTGGTACAAACAAAAATGATTATCGTCTTCGGCAGCATTTTTGAAACGACGTTGCCAGGCAGGGAGAGAGCTTCGGGTCGGGGGGAATTTATCTGATCGATCGGGCGATTGCCGGGTTTGAGAGGGTAATTACGACCCATGTGCAATGTCGGAGTAACGATGTTTAGGCCAACGACACATCACTACATAGTTATCTATCTCTGGCTGGAAACGTTCGAAACGCTTTTTTGTAAGCGTCTGTATTTGAGTTATTCCAAAGAAGTTTCAACATTTATAGTTTTGAATTAAATGCATTCGTCCCTAGATTGTTGGAGTCTTCAAAATCTCCTGAGCAGAACAAAATGGTTGGAGTTGAATTTGGACAAGTGTGTTTTGAATGATTTCGTGTCGTGTCGTGAAAAAGAGCACCTGCAGAACTATGTTATACTACTATAAAGTTTTAGTACTGCTTTACATATAAATTGGTAAAAGATGAAACACGTAAACATTTCCGAAAATGTAGCTTGAAAATGATACTAATTTTGTGTATGTACATTATCAGTATCATTATTTAATCCTACAAAAGTAACAATTGGCTAGGGTAGCTACGATATATGTACATACACACAAAATAATCAATAATAGATTTTATTAATAGTTAACCTTTCCTTACATCATACTGATATACATAAAATTTAAGTAATAACCTGAGCTTTTCTTGAACAATTTCAATAATGAATAGTTCAATTCAGATTAAAATTTAAGATATCACTTCTGTCAGGCGTCCCGAGACACACACATTTTTTCATTTGAGGTTCTAACTTGGTAAAGTATACACATATATATGTTACGGACAACGTGATTAACTGGGAGTTATTAATAAGGACGAGCCATTTATAATAATGCCTAAGACCGATAGGCAAAGTCATTAATTTAACACTTTGACCGGCCATTATCAATAATGCCCGACGGCCCGTGGTCCATTTAATAAGTATGTGTTTGAGATAGCTTGAATTCATCACTTGGACCGAGCAGTATGAGTAATTCTTTACTTGTAGCCAAGCAATGTGATAAATTGGACCGCGGCTGTGCCTTGTAACATGCCAATCCCATTCCAAACTGGAACAACAATCTGACAATATTCAACCAGAAAATCAGCAACCTACTGCGCGTAGCTGATCAACAGCCCTCTGCCAATATGAGTAATGAAAAGGAAAATTCTGACTTTCTTGCACAGTCCTTAATTATTAGATACTTCTGTTGATTTTTCCCAGTTTACCAATTTATAAACTATTGTTGTTAAGTACCTAATATTTTAATCATAATAAAAGTAGGTAACTACTGGTGTTATATTATTAACTATTCATTTTTGAACTACTATGTTAGATAGTTTATTTTTTGTTAACTATTCATGAAAATTTTGTAAGTTTTTTTTCATTTAATAGACAAAACACTACAGTTCACCTATTTTATTACTTTCCCCAAGATAGGGTGAGCATTATTCATAATTCATTATTCATAATGGCCGGGAAAAGTGATTAATCATGCTGTTTTAATCACATTGCCCAATTGAGTAGGGCATTATGAATACAGACCGATCAGTATTTATAGTACCCGGACTTCAAGCACTAAAGGATGATGATAACCAAATTCTTTTGGCCTGCATTGAATGACCTGGACACCAACGACATGTGGTTTCAACAGGACGGTGCTAAGGGCCACACAGCTCATGGCTCATCGGGTATTTTGCACGAACCATTTGGGGGCATGGTCTCACGTGGAAGTGATGTAAACTGGCCACCGAGGTCATGTGATTTGACCCGTTAGATGTTTTCTTGCCTCAGGTGTATGCGAATAAGGTGTTAAAATATGTATCTAAACAGATGATGTACAAAAACGAATCTACGTTCCCAGAAAGCTGACCTGTTAAGTGTCAAGGGAAACGAATAAAACTGAAGGGTCTTACTTATTTATGACCATGTTTATTTAGGATAATGATTGTGCATTCCTACGTGCGCCGTAATCTTATATTAATGGATTTTTACAATGCCCTCGAATAGGTCTGGGGTGTGAAGATAAATATTATAAGAATATAACCAGTCAGTCGTTCTTATGTGTCTAAAGTAAAAGCACTGAAATATACTCTCGTGTTCTCCTACTAATTGTGTTTTATTCAACCACTGATGAACGGTGTAATAATTCAATATAAGGTACAACTCGCAGTGGTTCTTAGAGCCAGCATAACCTACGTCTTCGGTTAAATCCAGTCTGATTTATGCGGCAGACATTTGATCGATGTTATATTTCACAGATAATGGCATCAATAGGTCTTTCAAACGAAAAAAAATTAGATGGTATTCCACACACTTTGTTTCATTTAAATTCAAACATAGGAAACGCCTAATGAAAGACCCAATACTAGAATCTCACTAATAAGTCTCAAACTACTAGGCTATATCTTCAGAGTCGGTGAATATAGATATCAGCACATTCTCTGGATATCCTGTTTTGTTCTCTAACAAGATGTATTCCTCAATTATATCCAGCGTGGTATTAGTCGGGGAATTAGTTGTTTTCCGGCAGGCAATTAGCAGAACCTACGGTGTAGGTATGCTTTAGGATGAATGAATGTTTCGAGATTTCATTTCGAAACATATGTATGTATTCATTTGAGTTGTCGCAGTAGAGTTAGGGTCTTAGTCACTGTCACAATCAGTCACAATCATAATGTCAAATCGATCCTGAGAATTTCTGCAGAACCATTTATGCAAAGTTTCAATATTTTTTCCAGTCACAATCATATTTGAATATTTCATTCCATTGGTTGAATCTGATTGGGACAGTAATATTTCATTGGTTTGAAGGAAATAATCCCACAAATTTAATTTTCCCAATTTCTTCTGATACTAGTTTAACGGGGGTATTATTTTCTTTTGTTCATCAGTAGATTGGGCGTCTTTATTATTGATGTCACTGTCACTGTCACAATCATAATGTCAAATTGATCCTGAAAATTTCTGCAAAAGCATTTATGTAAAGTTTTAATATTTTTTTTAGTCATTCCCAAATCATATTTCAATATTTCATTCTCTTGGTTAAACTTGATTGGAACTAGGGCAGTAACATTTTATCGGTTTGAAGTCAATAATCCCGCAAATTTCATTTTCCCAATTTCTTCTGATAATTTAACGAGGGCATTATTTTCTCTTGTTCATCAGTAGGTTTGGCGTCTTTATTATTGATATCACTGTCACTGTCTCAATCATAATTTCAAATTCATCCTGAGAATTTCTGCAGAAGCATTTATGCTTCTATTATTCTATATTATTCCAGTCACAATCATATCTGAATATTTAATTCCATTGGTTGAATCTGATTGGAACTGGAACAGTAACATTTTATCGGTTTGAAAGAAATAATCCCTCAAAATTCATTTTCCCAATTTCTTCTGGTAGTTTTTTCTGTTGTTCATAAGTAGGTTGGGCGTCTTTATTTTGCAATTTATAATGTGAAACTAGTCTCGTATATATTTTGACGTTCAATTTGACGTTAAACGATTCAATACAGCGAAAACTCATTACTGCCTTTTCTCAGTAAATAATTTTCATTAGCATATCCGGTAAAATGATTTATTTTCAAAGCCTTACCCGTTTTGTTCGCAGTTGTTGCGAAATGAGTACAGAGTAATATGATTATGCAGCGCATGTGAGTATTTTGAATAATTCATCCTTGATTGCCGGCCGCGGGGCTCGAACGTCTGCGATGTGGCAACACCGCAGCTGGGATGCAATACTTCTCGAGGTGAATCGAATAAAGTAACGTTATCCTATAAGGAGACCGTTCGACGAAGATGCTCAGGCTAAATCTCATTTGAGGTTAATTTATCCTTTTACCAGCTGAAGTCGTTTATGGAATATTTCCAATTTTGGTGCCAGAACGATTGCAGAAAAATTTCTCGAAACGAAAGAGTTTGTTGTTCTGAAACGGGTATATAAATTCTTACGGAGTGGAAAATTATATGAAGAGGCTTGAACAGTTGCCCAGAGGTTTCTTTCGAAATGAGAATTCAAAAAAAATACAGCTTCTGACTTTAAACCCGGAATTTTAGTAGATTTTCAACTTTGAACCAAGAAATTTTACAAGTTCTGATTTTGACCTGAGTTTTGGTAAATTCAAATTTCAGACACGGATTTTTTATTAAACGTCTTTTATGGACAGGTAATTTTGTCGAATACCAACTTTGGATCAGGAATTGTTTGGGATTCGGATTTTTAATTAGTAATTTTGTATTTTTGGGTTTACGAAATTTCGCTAAATATTTCTCAAAATTCAATTTTACTAAATTTCCATAATGAATTCTGAATTTTGCTAAATTATTTTCTCAAACTCGAAATTTTACAGAATTTTTCAACTTAAAAAAAAACATTTTGTCGATATTCGACTTTCAAAACCGAAATGTCATTAAATTTCAAACAAATTCTGATTATGAACTAGGGATTCTACTTTTGAAGCAGAATTTATTTTGAATACAGATTTTTAATCACTTTGTATTTTTGTTAATAAAAAATTTAGGTAAATATTCTTCAAAATTAGAAATTATACTTACTGAATTTAGATCACATATTATGAAATTCGTTAATTCTTTTCCTTGAAATAGAAATTTTACAGAAATTTTTACCTTTGAAAAATGAATTTTGTGAAACTTGGACTTTCGAAACAAAAAGTTCATTAAAAGTTGATATTTTGAGCAGATTCTCATTATGAACTAGGAATTTATTTAAATTCCGACTTTTGAATTCTAATTTTCAATTCATTTTGTATAAATATACAAAATTTACCTAGATATTCTTCAAATTTAAAAATGTTACTGAATTTCGATTAATAATTTTGAATATTGGTAAATTTTTTCTTCAATTCAAAATTTTATTGAATTTCAATCTGAATTTTCAACTAAAATTTCGTTAAATTTCTTCCTAAGAATTTCTACTCCCCATATTAATTTTCGACTATGACAATTCTACTGTATATTCAAACTTTAAGTTCGACATTTATTAACTTTCGATTTTAAATTTCATTCATAATTGTTAATAAACAAAAAAATAATGAATATAGTTTAATTCCAACTTTGAATACGAAATTTTATTAAATTCAGATTTTTTAACAAGGGATATTGTTGAATTCCAAATTTAAATTCGGAACTTTAGTAAATTCAGATTTTGAACAGGAATCTTGTTAAAATTTAAAAGTTTTTCTTTGGACTCCAAATTTAACAAAATTTTTCGATTCTGAATGAGTAATATTGTTAAATTTCGACATTAAATTCTAATTTAGACCTCCCATCATTGTTAAATTCAGACTGAGTATTTCGATAAATTTTATTCTTTGCAGTTAAAAATTTATCAAATGTCAATGTTGAACTTAAAATGTGCTTAAATTCGAACACCGAAAATATGTTTCACTAAACTCTGATTTTGAACTACAAATCTTGTCGAATTCTGACTTTGGACTAAAAGATTTATTAAACTCAGACTTTGCACTCAGAATTTTATTGAATTTCGACTTTAATAAACCCGAAATTATACTGAATTGTCGATGCTGAACTAAAAAATTTATTGAATTCCTATTTTGAATTCCGACAATTCTATGGAATATTTCATGGAAATTTTACAAAATCCCGACTTTGTATTCAAAATTTTACTGAATTTTTGCAATTTTAAATCAGGAATTTTATTAAATTTTTCATATTCATATAAACATTGAATTACACACAAAAAGTCGCAATTTTATGAACGAATCAAGTGTCTTTTTAATATTATACGTATTTGCTACTGAAGAGTCTATATGGCAGGCGAAGCATCGGATGTCTAGCAGTGAGGCCGACAGTGTTCCATGTAAGTGAAATTTTTCAATTTTACTTCTTTCATTAATTGTATTGTGTAGGAATCCTATGAATGATATCTGCTTCGATTCTATTACGAATGTTTGGAATAATCAAGACTGAACTTGGACAAATTAAAATATAACAAAATTGATGACAAGAGAAAATAATTGTCCCTGCATTCAACAGTCCCTTTCCAGTCCCTGCATTCAAACTCAAACATTTTCAGTATCGAAATACGAACAGACGTACGAGTGCCAAAGGTAAAATCATTACAAATAGATATTTAAACGCACTATTAGTACTAGTATTAATTCATTTTCAAAACATGAATCGTAGAATGCATTATCTTGTACCACACAAATTATACGATGTTTCTGCCAGAGAAACAATCAATTTTCTGAAAGTATAATCAACGTCGATTATCCTTTAATTGACGACTAATGCTTAAATAATTTCAACGAGCGAATGACCAACGTACAGAAATAACGACTTATGTAATTTCGAATCTCAATGTGACTGAAATCAGTTTCATTTTCCTTTTTTTATAACCCGTTTTATGCAAATTGCATTCTCGTGATTGTTGACGGTTATTATTGGATGGTTAATGGTCGATACTCATCTATTTGAACAGTGGAAAATTTCCAAAATAAAGTCTTTTCCCCAGAACTGCATCACACTTTCCGACCCGCATTTCTCCAGCGTCTTTAGGGGATGAAGTAAAGGGTTAACTCCATGATGAAGTGCTTATTTTGGAATTATTCTACGCCATACTTTCGTTTACCTTTTTTTAGCGAAAAATTTGTGTGTGTCTAACGCACACTAAAAATGAGTCATTTCCATTTTTGTCTTCACTTTTTATATTGTTGTCAACTTTTTTTTACGTTGGTCTGATGAGGATTAGTCGGTTTTTACAGTTATTCGCTTCGACGACTTGTTTTCACAACACGATTAAAATTAGAAAAAATTAATAAATTAAAATCGTCGCAACTCTGATTTATATTCAGAGAGCTCGTATTTGGATGTACATTTAAAAGAGATAGCCATACAAACTTTAGTCGAAGTCCAAATTCCGTATCACAGTCGTTGGACAGTTTAATGTTGTCGATTGTAAATTTGTTACAGTTTAATTTTTTTCAATAGTTTTTTCACAATCAATAAACTGAAGGCATTTCATATTTGACAGCAAGTGGATTTTATATAGCAATTATAAAGTAATTGCTACATATCGGAGTCGAAAAATTGAATACAAAATACGTTCTTCAAAACAGCTTTTGGAAAGTGTCCTAAATGAAAACATCGGGTTTCGTTTTGATTAGTTTGACGACTCATATCGGACGATCAAACTGAAGACGCATGTGTATTCTTTCGTCGACCCAACAGTAGATATTATCATTTGGCAGTTTTCTGACCTACTTTTTATGCACCTACTAAGAAAACATTCGAAGATCGAATTCTCACTGAACAAAAGACATTTTATGCAGTATAGGTGGACTTGTTATGCAGAAGATGGAATAAATTTAGGATAACTTTCTAAAAATGATTATAATTTCAAATATACCCAAGATCCTCTTTGGTGTTTTGTCACCGTGAATATACGGGGCGAGTCTCAATAATAGTGTCAGTGTTCGTAGAATCCAACAAAAAGTCGGAAATAATTGTGTTCGATGTTGAAGTTGTCGGGGTGAGGTTTGAAATCAACTTAAAGTCAGAACGTGTAAGTTCTCGGGGTAAATAATTATTTTACCAAATAAAATTTACAATTTTCTGGCGGTATTCAATTTCAACGAAATTTTTTCAAGAAAATTCATTGGTATTTTGGAGTGCTCAAACGTATAGATCATGGTACTAAAACTACTAAAAGATTTCACATTGGATTATTTTACATGGGACGTTTTTGCGATAACATTTTTCATTATGGATTCCCAAAAGAATAATGAGTAGTACAAAAATATCTTTATTATTTCAAATTATTTTTGAATTCCAAAAAATTACACATTGTATACATTTTGTACAAAGGCTTCTTTATCTAAAAATTGTAATAATGGATATTACTTTAAATTAATCAATTCCTCAGTGTTCTTTAACATCCTTACTGTCCCTCGAAATTTTCTCGTAAAGCAGCAGAACATTTTCAACAACATTTTACTTTATTGAAACCAGTCCTAAACTGTAATGATTATACGAATTTATTTTATATTTAAAAATGATACTGATCATGAAGTTATTAGCTTTTTTAGCTGCAGGAAAACCTGGAAAACCCTGCAGCACCACATCATCTGAAGATCTTGATCTGCCAATGTCATCTCTTTCATAAAACAAAATGTAGGGATCTCCACAGGCTCCAATAAATTCAAAATATCGCCAGAACACGAGTTTCTTGTTATTTCAAGAAAAAAAAAATTTTTTTATTTATTTTGTTTGGTAATTTGAGTAAAATATATATTTAGCGCAGAACTCTATGTTTCATTTGCTGATTTCCTGTTCAGTTCCTTAATAATATTTCACTCTGACTTGTTTTTCACAATCATGACCTTCAATATCGCTTCCTTTGATTCCGGAATGTTATAATTTCAAAAACAAAATAGCATTCTGTTCAGATATAACTTTTATAAAATACTTAATATTTTCATTCATCAAAAAGTACAAACAGCAATATTAAATTTTGTTTTGAGAATTTAAAATCAACGCGATAAATATTAAACTTGAGAGGAGATCCGTTGCAGATAGATTATACTTTTATCGTTGGATCTTGTATTGAATATCGAGGCCATTCTTGAAATCTACCACTGAAATTCAATGTCAGTTTTAGTTATACTCCGATTACTTGTATTTTGACAAAGGAAAAACTTTGTACCTACCATGTGTACAAAGTATGTACAAAAAAAAAAGATGTATGCTGAAAACATACATTCGGTGGCCGATTTTTTTTATTGCTTCATGTTGGTATTACTGTCTGAAACATATGTTAACAGTTTCAGCTGTTTAGTTTGTTGGTGTTGGCGGCAATCAAAAGAGCCATTAGAATATCTTATAAAAAATTTATTTAGAAAACTGAGAGCAAGATTATCCATAACCCCAATAAGTTTTGGTCATTCATTAATAAGTCAAAATATACGAAATGAATCGGAGATAAATTGTTACATGAAGGCAAGCTACTCGATAATCCCTCCTGTCCTGACAGACTCACTGATCTAGGTGTTACTTTTGATTCATCCCTCTATCAATAAAAATATTGACACTACTCTAACAGCAGCTTATCGCATGTATGGATTCTTATACAAAAGACTTCCAAAAAGCTTCAACAATGAAATTACTTTATTTCACTTTTGTTCGATCTAGGCTGGAATATTCAGGTTCATATAAATCAACTAGAAGCCCTACAGAGGCGACTCCTGAAATATATGTCTATTTAAATTGAAGGCACGTATCCTACTGTAAGAATACCCTATTATGAATTGCTTGTAACTCACAATTGTTGTAGTAGAGCTATTACTATGCTTACATTCAATCTTCACTCAGTTACTGTCTCATCAAGAATAAACGAATTACTTATAGCTTAAAAAAGATAGTGACAACAATGTGTTTCAAAAAATATAATGACTCATGTCATTATATCATGTCATGTATCAAGTATTATCAGAACAAAGTTAATCTAAAATTGGATGTAGAGCTCAAAAATGTTGAAATATACAGGGTGTTCCATTTGAAAAAATTGAGTTCCACTCA
>WOGP01008376.1:0-11254 GCA_015342065.1 Leptinotarsa undecemlineata
ACATATTATTGTGTACTAGCGTCAAGAATAGCAAATAAAGGTAGTCCTTTGGAAAGCAGGATTCGATGAATGATATAACCTATCAGAACCGTTTTTTATGTTATTATGAAAACTTTTTGGAAAGTTTTTTTAAATTACATAACAACTATGTAACATCTATTTTTTTTTAATTTGGACTTGAAAACTGCCTTGCTTGAAGTATATTTTTTTTAATTTTGATTAACATTTTTTGAACTTGCAGTGATGTTATATATAAATAGTAGTCTGGGCCAATTTGACTGTAATAGTGATTCATGTAATATGAATTTTATCCTTACTCTTTAATTCCACTATGAAAGTTTTACAAGAGAGAAACAGAAAAAGTGATTACTGGGTAATTAAATAACAAGAGGGAAATTAATGTCTCCGATAGACTCTTTCCTATTCATCTTTGAAATAAACTTACCTAAAATTGATTTTTTAATAAAACTATTTCTTCTTCTGAAAAAAAAAATAAAACTGAAAATCTATTTTATTATTTATTTCGTAACTACATTCAGAATAGCGAATCTACATTAAAAACATATTCTTGCGACAATTCAATATATTATAACAACAGGTTATGAATTATCGTGGTATTATCAGAAAAGTAATCAGTGGAGTGCAGTGAAAAAATCCCTAACATACGAAGACAATAAAATATTCCAATTGAGTTGTATATTACTTTCCAGAGAGAAAATTGAACACCATGAGATTTCGATATTTAAATTCAAATAGTTTATTCATAAATTATTTTTTGGTGTGATGGAATTAGCTGATACTATAACTTATTCAAGTAACACTGGACAGTTTAGAGTTTGAAAACGCTTGAGAAAGCTATTTTATAGTGAAACAAGTGTTGCGGTTGTTGTTGTTTTATGAACTGTCCAATGAAAATATCACAATTAAGTGTTATTTTTTTTGGTAATAATCTTAGAAGAATTATATATGAACTGAATGATGAGAAGATATTATCTTTTCTGCCTTTTCAAATGTTCTTCAATTCAACAGAGTATCTCAAACAAGAATTTCACCATTTTTCAAACAAGCTTTTGTAAAAGGGGGGAAAATTCATGCACTGAGAGACGGCCAATCTGAAATATTTCTGGTAATGCTCAAAAGTGGGCGGAAATATAATGATATCCATTAAATAACTACAATGACCAATCTATCCGGTTAGAAGATTTTTAGGAAGGACAAAACAATTAGACATTATCCAATGATATAAAACAGATATGAAGTTAAATCAGATGCCATTCAACTTCCAACATGAGATAAACAAAGCTAAAACTGCCAAAGTGCGAATGTCTACATAACTTAATTAAAGCAGAAGCACAAAAACAAAAACTCAACTGAATAAAAATTAACTTACATCCTATATGCATTGATGATTTTAGACATTTCTCAAAAACTCCTCCTGAGTGTATCCAAGGAATGCCACTTTTACCATCACCGTGAAAATGTTTTCAACGTCCTATTCAAAGAAAAAAAAAACAATTTTTCAATTGCAATAACAAATTCATAGAAATGCGCATTTGAATTATGAAAAATAAAGTCATATGTACTATTGAAAATTTTATTTCTCTGCACTAAAAAACCTTGGCAGGGGGAAATAGGGAAACTCAAAGATAAAATGAATCTAATGATAACTTACTTTTCTCACAATTCGGCATAACTGTAATGTAAATACAATGAAAAAATACTCCTGTTGATACAATTGGCGAAACTTGCGAGTAAAAATTGTTTATAATATGTGGGAAAAATAGGTTTCATCAGTTAAAAGAAATGTAGCCTTCAAATTCATTAATTTTTCAGTTGTCTATGATTCGTTAACTTATGATTGACAGATGACTTGTCAAACCGATCAACTTCAACAAGTTACATAAAATTTTAAACTTTTGTAATTTTAGGATAACAAGTTTAATTTATAATCATTATTTCCTGAATCATATTGTTGCAAGCCCAAGAACAACCAAACGTTACAAAAAACATTACAAGTCAACAAAGAACTGTTATTCGCCACAACAAGTTGAGTTTTCAATTTGGATTGTAATTGGAGAAAACTCATCAATTAATGTATGAAGAGCGGAATGCGTTAATTTATTTAGTTGACCAAGCATGAATCATATTAACTTGATTATGCTATATTGTTTACCAGTGCTATGAGATCTGTTTGAATTTGTTATACAGTGATTAGGGGACATATTTATAAGTGAAGATTCCTCAAAGGAGGCAAAAATTTGGAAGCCGGCATATTGACAATCAATAAATATCTGCTACCAGAAGTAGCCAATTGTGATCTATAATTGAAGAATGGTGTCCTCGTCAGTAAAATTGTTAATAAATTGTACCGAATTGTAATTTCAAGTAGACATTTCAATAAATGTTAACATTGAATATATTTGAAGTTGAGTTGTTTTTGAACGGGTGAACAAGCAAACAATATTTCTTTGTACGTATGCCTGTTTCATTTTTAATTGACTGCTCGCAATCAACTGACACAAGCGAGTCATAACAGCTTTTTTGAATTTCGCAGCACCTATCATACTTGCAATAAGAGTTAAATAAATATGCCTGTATACATCAAGAAATTAAGTGAATACCTGCGTGAAAGTACATTTGTCACTGAAGTATTTTATACTTCAAATGAATTCTCACCAGAGTTGAATTTCCTAAACTGTGTGAACATCGCTCATAAATATTTTCATCTTTCTTATAAATTGGGACTTCACAAGAAGTTTATGCTTATTTTAGGATCTTGTTTAGATCAAATTCTTCAATTTAACTGCAATTCAAATCAACCTTTAAAGAGAGAAATTCAACTTTCATATTCTGAAGCTTGAACGTCACCAAGCTTCAATATATTGTTATGCCGCTGACTGTTGGGTAAGCCACATATCACAGCAGTCCCGATAACGTATCGTGATATATCTTCATCATAACAAGTGATCTGTCAAGAGCAGAGAAATTATGTTCCTGGAATAAAGCATATGGAGAATGGAGAAGAATCGACTGCATGTCAACCAACACCTGAGAGAAGAAACTGATCTCCAACACCGGAAAGAAGGCAAAATAAGAAATTCTGCAATCGATACTCACCACAATTGTAAAAACGTACTAGGTATTGAGATTTCGTAGTCGAGACAGCTGAAATGCTCCTGTTGGAAAAGTGGTGCAAAAAATGCCACTTTTTTTAAGGACAAAACACAAGCACTACAGAAAATTCCTTAGGGTGCTCTCAGAGCGGTGCCTGTGCGAACGTAGCGATTCACATTGGATTTGAATCGCTGGAGATTAAATCCAATTGAAAAAACATTCTCAGCAAGTTTATTCCACAGAAACGCAGTTCTCAACTTCGAAGGGTCTACGAATTCGTCGAAAGAAATGGATATATCCCTATTTAATGACTGAAAAAATGAATGATTTGGTCTATCGTATCCAGCGAACTCCAAGGAGTAAATTATTGGTCGTCTTGTAGAAAAACTGACACTCTGACACTTTATAATAGTAAAATTAAGTATAAGTAATATGATAACACTATGGTTTTATTTGTGTTGAAGAATACTTTCTCAGTGTGTTCTTTGAATTTCGATTCTGAACTACAGATTATGGTAGAGAAAGTTATCACTTCCAGTTTCATATAGAGTGGACTTGAGAGTGAGCAAAATTGTTTAATTGATAAATATTATTAACTTTCATTTATAAAAAACAACATTAGAGCCTTGGAAGAATTCTTCAATGATAATTTAAACTGATGTTCGCGTTAAATATTTCATGTCGTATCATTCTGCATTGTGTTGTAGTTTAGTCTCTTTTGAACCCTACATATAGATGTATATGTTTGTGTTCTGTATCTAATATAACAATATTACATTAAGTATATTGACTGTGATAACTTTGTTATTCATACATCTGTGGCCATTTATATTCTTAACCAATATTAATGATATTGCTTATTGATTTTTTAGTACTTCTGTAATGTTTACTGTAACTGACATGTTCTACACCTGAAAAGGCTTTTATTACAAAGAACTAATAAAGGATATCTATCTATCTAAAATATGTATGAAAATGTATGAGACGTTTGAGAAAATTTCTGAGTTATACCTGTAACAGTTTTTAATGGTATTGGGTGTTTATAACATAAATGTAAGTAAAGTCCTGTTCACATGTATAACAGAATAGATTAAATTCAGAAAGTTAATGAATCCTACCCCAATAGTTATCCTGCCAAAAGAGTTTATGAGGTAATCACAGGATATAAATGTGATTTCCGCCAGAAAAATATCCAGTCTTTACAAGTTTGAAGATAGTGATCACTCATGGCACGAAACGATACGAAGCACTCACTCAAACAAAAATCCTTTCATTATCTCATTATCGCACAGTCAGACATTATACCGAGGACCATTTGTGATATTTTTTCCGTGAAATCGAGATTGGTTGTTGACATTTTACGAATGTTGGATTATGTTAATCAATCAGTCTTTATTTGTCGTTCGAGTTCACAAAGCTATTGAAAAAAAATCGATGGCACTTTATTAACTACTCTGTAGAAACATAGCAGAGCAATTTGAATATTAAAGTATGAGGAACATTGAACAGAGCCATTATCCAATTTGAGGTGGAAATTGATAATTACGACGCAATGCTGCATTCTCTTCATTATACACTACAGTTCGCTCGAACCTCTTTATCGTAAAATCTTAAATGCTATAAAAAATTAGTTTTTCAAAGCGCACAACCATCATTCAGACCAATTTTTTCACAGATAACCCTGTATCATTGTACTCGCAATGAAACAGCTCTTATTTTGATGAAAGGTGTATTTATTTTAACAGATGGGTGTAAATTACTATTATCAATTTGGCTGTTTATTCCTGCCAACCCAGTATAGTATAATTCCATAATAGTAGGAAATATTGCATTAAAACGTAAACACCGTTTTCAATATATTTTATCATCATTTTTCCTTATCTGTTAAGTACAATTTCCGTATGCCACTGCAAGGGACAGATTAGGTCAAAAATGTCAAGTCATTTCTGTGAATTTAGTACCTACTATTATGGAATTATAGTATAGTTACTCCAGGATAAAAATAGCCAATATAATATTTGTATATTCAATAGGCTTCCAATTTTCAATTAGTGTGAAATTAGTTCATTAAACAAATTAGTAATGTTTCAATAGTTATTTTTGAAGTTTCGGTTATTCATGTTCTGGCCACGATTTTTTCAGCCAATCTATTCACGATTTACTTCTTAACATTCTAAATTTCATACAAAATACAATTAATTGAATGAACAGGTGTGTGAAGATCTTTTAAAAATCAGATTTTCATATTTCATTCATTCATTTCGTACTAATGTTGTCATTGTCATTTAAAAGTAGATTTAACTGTGGAATACACCTTGGTAGGAATAAAGCTTTAATCAACTGTTAAATGATATTGACCATAACCAAATTTGACATTTGTCTGTGAGTGTGTCTGACTCCGATAAACTCAAAAACTACTAAGGAACGGATTTTCATACAATTTTCAAAGAGCGGAATGATTCATGAGGAATATTTATGTATATATCTGTAAATTGGTTGAAATGTAATGATGTCATCCAAGTGAAGTTGGAGCGACAGTACTTCTCGTGAGAAACCGGGGAGCTTTCATTAAAAACACTGCCTAATATCTTTGGGAAAAACAATAATTTATTACATATTGTTCTTCTTTTATAAGTCTACAGAACAGAAAAATCCCCGATGACATATATCTATATTTTAATGTTGAAAAAAAAGGTAATATACAATCTACAATGTGATAACTGGTAAGCTAATTAGATGGATACGATATTAATTCTTATCAAATTCAAGCAAGCACATTATAATTGTTCTTTATACAATACAATTCAAATTAATATCTTAGGAGTTACCTTAAAATTAATCATGTGGCAAAATAAAATCATGCTATCTCACACACCAATATGAATCGCGTGATGAAGAAAGGTTGCAATTACGTTGGTTTTGTATTATGTTGTGAATCACTAAAATGTTGAAGTGTTGAAGTCGATCTGTGTTGTTTTTGAGATTTGATTTAAAACATATTCAACAATAAGTACAGAATTTCGATATGTCGCTTTGTCACCTTGCTGTTCAAAACTGAGACCATAAAAATATGTTAAACAGCATACACTAACTGTTTAGCAGTCAAATTACCAGTGGAATCAGTAAAAAATACGTAACATAACTATTTCTCATAGATAAAATCTGAAATTTATATGTCACATCAGAAAACACTAGACTCCTTATCAGCAAAGGGGATGAGAAGGTGTAATCGACTCTTAAATAATGAATACCGAACCTGAGGGTCACTTTAGAAATATAAAGCCAGCTTGAAACACCCAGAGTATATTTGGAAACATCTTTAGAACAAGACCTCTTGAATAAAATATTTAAACACTATAGCTGTTGTCACTGTGTTGCTTCTGTCTCTATCGGACGGTGCTTGTTTCGAGTAATAGTTCTCAAATGAAGTTGCTGTTGATGAGCAGACTGTTAGTACTACTAGTTAATTACAGTTATATAGCAGGTTTGTGAATAGCAACCCACCTCTGAAATGTTTTCAACTTAAAAAAATGTACTTCTGAAATCAGGACCAATGACACTGTCAGATCAATAATTTCAGGATGTGTCTTTTGCAGTTTCAATTCAAACTTTCAAATTATTAGTAACCTAATGGTAAGTACTAAAAGATAACGGAAACGAATCTGCTATAAAACTATAGAGGCTGTCAGTATTTTGAATTCGGATAGATTTATGCACCAATCTTAAAATGTATGTCATAAGTTTATAAGTCTCAAGAATTCATGTTTATCATTTGTTGCTACTAAAGTTCACAGCTCGAGCACATATATATTACTAAGCAAAAATGAAAACAATTTTTCTGAATTTCGACTGATAATATTTTTCGAATATCAAATTCTTGGAATGATCATTAATCATTCAATTCAATTATGGTAGAGTTATAAAACAGGTCCGCTTTACTTCGGTTAATACAATATTTTCGACTTCACTATATACATTTCCATATGAACCCGAAGTTACTTCAAATAATCAATACCCAGAAGTCTTGCCAAAAATTATAAAATTATTTTCTTTGTCAAACGCTGGAAGTAATAAAATGTGGAATTCAAACAAAGAATTTCCAAGAAATTACTTACGTAAATTTCCTTATATGAAGACACAACTTTGGATTCTCTACAAGGAGAAATTATTATTGAGAAGTGATAGTTGAAATCAATGCATTAAATCAATTTTTTTCACACCTATGTCACTAATATCCACAATTACACAAACTTTGACATTGACACTTATGACAGTTAATACATAAGCACAGAAAAACCAGTTTTTGGAGATATGACATAGAACATCATAATAAGAACACAGTTCTGGAAAAGAAAGGATTTTGCTTTCCATTCAGGAGCATTAAGCCATGTGTTATAATCAATATGTTTAATAATTAGTTATATTATTTCTATGTTGAGTTTATGTGAGACTCTTTGAATGTTTAAGGAGACTTCGACTCTATTTTCAATGAGTTATTTATATAAATCGAATTTCGCAACAGCGTTGACTGGACATTCAAAAAATATCTGATTCAATGTTTTTATTTTCCTACACAGTATGGGTTATCTATACAATTGAGTTTATGCGGTGGTGCAGTGGCCTGTTTTCGTTGAAATTATTATTGTAATATGTTGTCTATCTATTTTCAATAGTTTTGAAGACCATAACTACTTTAGAGAATCCTGAATGTATTTTTTGATAATTTTCCCATTCTTTTCAATATCCATTTCAGATATTGTTTTTATTAATTGGAATTGGCCGCGGTGGTAGTGCGCCCGACTCACGATCGGAAGACCGTGGGTTCGATTCCTGCCTCGACCAGATAGTTTTCTCGAGAGTTAAATCTGGTTGAAGCTGAACAGATTTTAATAGAAAATGTTTTATCTAATTTGATATTCAGTGGAACATTAAAAATTGTGACCAACTTTTGCTAAATTATACCTGCTTTTCATTTTCATTAATGTTTGAGTGCCCTATGCCAAATATGTAGTTTATTTGATTTTCATGGCAATGAAGTCTATTTTTTCACTAAACTTCCTTATGTTAATAATTCTATACAATGCAGTTTTGGAATCGCTTAGAATGAAATATGCCCTGTGTATATTGCGATTCTGCATCGCAAATAGAAATGAGATCCGCTAGTCTAGCCGAAAAGTTGAAGTTTGTTGATATATCACAATTTTCTCCAAGTCTTCGACTAAATAAGGGGGTTCCTAATTTTCCAGTATCCTTGTTCATTTTTGGATATTCTGCCCAATATTTTCAGTATGATCATCACTGTTGTTTAATTCATCTATATTTTTCTCGGTGCATGCTCTGAATAGTATACTTTCAAATTCTAGATGTTATTAACGATTTCGTTGTATGCCACTAGTATACTTTTAGGATCTGCACCCCCACCAACTCTTACAAAATTGATTCTCTTGATGAAATGTTCGATGTGTAGATCCCATTTCAAGTCCAGTGCGACCATCTTTTCTGACGCAATTGTTATATTTATTGGAATCTTTGTTTTATGTGTGGTTTTACATTTGAGTATTGCCAATTCTAGTCTGTTTTATTAAATCCCTCCCTAAAACATACCCCCTTCAATTCAAATAGATAGGGGTTTGAATTCTTCAAGAGTTAAACTTCCTCTTGAAGATCATCCATTTGGTGATCGAAACACGTATTGTGTTTGTTAACGGTTTGGTCGTGTTGGGATAGAACTCCAGTAATATTCATTACTACACCTAACAATTGTTTTTTTGTATAGCGAAAGCTTGTTGCGGTTTTGTAAAACTATATAGTGAAAATCTCACAATAAAGTGTTTTTTGAGTATCTAATAATTTTGTGAATATACACATCACATATTATGATTTTCGTAATTTAGAAATGGTTGTAATTCTCTGTATTATTTCCAAATTTTTCAGTGGATTCAACATTTATTACATATGGATCGATTACCCCTGTTCCATAAAAAAGGTTTGGCCTTCTTTGTTGTCCTTCAAGGTTATTTATTTTTAGCATATTTGAATCTCCTTCCAATCCTTTCCTCCTTGTTGTCATATCTTTATTTATTATATCTGTATAATTGCCTGTTGATCTTTCACTTTGTAAATGAATAAATATACCTCTTACTTCATCATCAGCGCTGTTCGTTATTTCATATTCATTCTGAATTTTTAATCTTTAAAACATATTATTTTTCGGCGGCGAGGCGAATTACTACCTATATCCAAATTCATGATTCAACGTTTGCATTTTACTATATTATATACAAAAATTACCTGAACTTAGGATATGGTTAAGATGAAATATCAGTTAATAAAAGCACACCTTTTTTATTCTCACTCTCAATAACCAATACGTCTAAGGATTTTTGGCTGCAATCTCAATGACGATCGAACACTGAATAAGGTTTTGGCTTTCTACTTTTCCACCGTTATAAAACAAATGTGGGAATCTTCCCAAACATCGTATGTCTGCCATTGAAGAATACAGTGTTCCATGTAAGTAAAATTTCACCTCTTTCGTGTACTAAATTGTATAGGAATCCGGTGAATGAAATCTGATTAGATTCCATAACGAACAAGGTCGTAGCCAGAAAATAATTTCGGAGGGGTTTGGTTTGGTGGAACAGTAAAAAAACATTAAATATAAAAATAAACGAAAGAAAGAGAATGGTGTTACATGATCATATATATTTATTAGAAAATTATTACATAAATGTTAACATTTTTTACAAAATCAAATTTAGTTTTGTAGCCAGGAACCATTTTGTCGTTCCTGGCTTGTGAAGTTTTTTTGAATAAGTTTTGAGTCCTTTCAGGGAAGAGAAATAGTCCTCTCAGGGGTACATGTGGAAACAGGCAGTGTCGCCAAGATCTTTGAAAGTTTGTGAATGTTTGGAAATAAGGACTGGTTGCATTCTCCGAGAGCTTCTATAGCAGGTGTTGGTCGATCTATATAGTTCAGATTCTTCCAGCCATTTTATCCGCCATATGTCTAATTTATGACATATGGCGGATATAATGATATTTATTATTGATTTGTTCTGAGTAACACACAGAATGAATTAAAAAGTTGAGAGATGATAATCTGGCTTTATGATTTTGGAATCTCGACTGAAGCTGATCAAAGAAATCATCCAAAAGTGGAATCACTATAGGTAACTCTAAAATAAGTTTTAGGATCTTTTGTATTGAAATTTGCCCTATGCTCTTGGCGTGAAGTTATTCGCGGAATTTTAATCTCTTCGTTTACAGTACGAAGTAAATTCTGTGCATTCTGGAAAAGTTTAGCAAATGTTAAATCAATATTTTGGCGAATATCTTCAATAGTCTTCATGATTAAATCGACATGTTGTAAAGCTGCTGCCAAATCGCAAATGGGAGATTGAAGTATTTTGCATAGTGTCAGTGAGTATGGGAACAATATTCCTTAACGACATAAGATTTATAGCAAAATCACTTGAAATAACTGATCTCTGAAAATAATTAGCCTTTGACGATGTTTCACAATCCATGTCAGTGCTCAAGTCGTCTAGCCTAGTGTATCAACGCTGATTAACGGAAAAACAGATTTTAAACAATAGCTTTATAGATTTCCTTGAATCTTAACAACCCATGATGATTTTCAATCCACCGGGTCTCGCACATTGCCGTAAGGTTTTTCATTGTGTTTCAGGGAAGTTTTTTTCAATATTCTCTTTCAAGCACTTATTTCGTTTTGCCAAGGACTTGATGAAATTTCCAACGAATTTTATAATGAAAAGAGAAATGAAAATTTCTATGTTTTTTACCACTTTTATTTGTAATTAACGTTACTGCAGTTTCGTCCTATACGGAAATTTTCGAACTTATACAATAAACTAACAATGATTCATTACATTCGTCATTATATACCACCCCTGTAGGTACTAATAGAAATACAAGTACTTGACTTGATTGAGTACCTCAATTTACAGTTCACAATGCGGATATGCCAATTTAAAAACCGGAGAGTAAATTAAATCGATTTGATCATTTAACAGGTAGCAGCCGCAATGTTTATGCTTGTAAATTTCTAAAGATTCTAAATAATTGAGTTTGCAACCCTTCCTTGCATAGTGCAGAATTTCCGTATCGTTCAGATTCG
>WOGP01008377.1:0-11253 GCA_015342065.1 Leptinotarsa undecemlineata
GAGGTGATCAATGTCTGATCTTTTATTAAGGCAATTATCAGATTGTAATATAAATGACATTTCCAAAAACATTATATATACCTATATATTACATTACATTACATTATTATATTACATATCATATATTTTATTTCTACATAAAGAATAAATAAATCGTAAATCGTTATCTGTTATTAATGATTTGCTTAAATGTTTCAAATATAACAATAATGCACACGAATTATTCATATTACCCTTCAAGAGAACAAACTGTTCGCAGAAATCTCCCCTATGTCCATGCGTTAAATTGGGTAATACTCATGCAAAATAATTCTATATATTCAATACATTGTTGCTTACAGCCAAAAAACTATTGAAAACCATTTGTGTTGGTTATAGTTCATTCATATATTCAGTCAGTAACTGTTCATCAGTTTTTTTGTTATTGTACTTTATTCTAATTTTTCCTTTATTTTTGACACTATGTATGTGTATTGTGGTTACTTTCAATTCAATAAGTTATGTGGATACTGTAGTAAATTTTTCTGTTTGGATTCCAAATATATAAATAAATAAATGAATTATTTTTCTCATTCAAGTATTGGAAAAATGGGCCTTACAAGATATCTCAAATTATTTCATAATTTGGTAGATTACTATCGCACTTGGATTTGAATATACCTCGCAACCAATCCACGACACACATGACATTTCATGTCAATGTACCAAATTTATTCCTCTGTAACTTCCACTTTACCATAAACTATATTAACAATATAGATATTTATTCCTCGGTATAAATTAATTGATGGGTGGTCTTTGTGAAATGAATATTCTGAATATTCATAATAAATTACATGCATTGTTTCCATCTACTACTTGTCCTCGAATAGATAAATAAAATAAATGAAATAAAAATATGAAATGAATGTATTTTCTAATGCTATCAATCACACGATGAGTTATATCCATTTCTGAAGATTGTTGACTCTACTATCAATATTTGAATAATATCGAGTATTCTGGGGCTCGCAGAAAAATAAATATTTGTATGTTATCATCGTTTGATAAGATTCACAATTCCTATTATGATAACAGCGAAAGTATTGTTTGCAAAACAAACTACCACTGGAAATTACACAAATTGTGTTTAAAGAACTTTACAAGTTCTTCATGAAATGAGCTATCGAATGAAAACATGTCATTTGTATATATATGCAAAATTACACATAGGAAATTTAACGATACATTAATGTGAAATATTCAAAACCTCTCTATTTCTCAATAAATAATATTCTCATTGTATTCAATAAATGAATTAACCAGTCGCAAGTATAGTAATAAGTAACATTAATGCAGTACAGGCTTCAGCAAAGCTGGATGCCATAAAATGATTTTTTATTATCGATAAATCAGCAAGTTACTTTTTTATTTCATCTTTGATGGTGACCGAAAACTAAGAATTTCCTCGGCAAATGATTCATATTCCTTTTTTATATATTTCAACAAAATCTAGTTGTTATTCAATAGATCAGTGTAATTCAAAGTTAGCGAAGTGACACTGAAATTGAAAACAATTTCATTCATTGGAAGGAAACGATATTTTAGTTGAATAATAATGATATCTAATAATAGATAAAATGATCACTTTGAACATACTTTCCGGATCTTGAAGACGATTATCTTCTCAAATTCGCCAAAATGGCTTTTCACCTTCCTCTGACGAGTTAAATAAAACTCAGGGTTGATGAACTAATTTTCTGCTACACTTTTTACTTCCTTTTTTATTTCAAATTCATGTCGATACCTTTCCAATTTTTCCAAACAAATTTTCAAACGTTTTAAAGACACTTGAAAAATCAGTGGCTTTAGAATGAGGTTCTCTGAAACCTAAATTGATAGTTTTTGAAATTTTGCAGTGGATACCCAATAACATAATAAAATTGTATTACTCAATCTTCTTCGTAGGTGAAACAGCTTCATTTCTTGCGTCTGATTTGTAATTTAACAGAATTGTTTTCGTTATCGCTTTTTGGACTTCAACAAACCGAACTTTTGAATCAAAAATAGCATCATGATGCACTTCCCATTCAATGTTTTGACTGTTATCAGACATATAACTTGATAAAATATTCAATATTTCAATGCTATGACCAAAAATATTAAAAATTGATTGAACTTTTCTAAAAAATGTTGTACATCAATAACTTTCCTTGCTGCAGAGAGTTGAAGTCATAAGCATCATAGTGAACATATACTGCAGTAGGTTCCATATATTTTATGAGTTTTTGAATTGCACCATGAGTGTTAGCACCATCATATCCTCGACACTTATTTTGAGGTGAATTATTGTCATTTATCAATTTAATAATTTGGGTTTTCATCTGTCATGACCATGCAATAACGTTAAAGTTCGCATATTTAATCTGTTTTTGAAATATATTGAGTCTTCCGGAACTTGGATTATTGCTGTCTACCTTTTCCCTGTGGCCACGAAAGGGTGAACTATACGTTGAAAGCGTTAGAGTAACATCAAGTAGTCTGGAGAGTATGTCCACAAAAAGATTTTTTTCTTGATCATGGACTCTTTTTCTTCATCTAGTGTTCCATACAACCGCCATTGTTGATAGCCATGTACGGTTAAGTTTGGTGAGTTGGCTGTCCGTTGTCCGTGTTCATCTATCACTGCCTGAACCACTGCGCATGATGTTTTTGGCGAGTACATTGACTTGGGATGTGGGAGTTGAGCAAACCGGCCATCGGATGCCTGCTTCCACGCAGCACCGCTGGATACGGGAATGACAGAATATCTTGGGATTCTGTTATTCCCTAACTGAATGGCATCCCAACGATGGCTTCACTTTTACTTTCATATCATTGTTCATATGTTTTTTCATCCATAAATTCATGATTTTCAAAGTACTGTTTTTTTATAAGTAGGTACCTGTTATTTTTTTTGTTCAGACTTCATATTTTTCTTTCATTTTTTGCTTTCATTCATATATTTTGTAAAACTGTTAGACAGTGGTATTAAAAATCATGTATGTGGCCGTATATCAACATATACTCAAAATTTTGGATGGATTCAACATCTTGAACGATCATCAATATGATTTTCGGAGACAAAGATCAACAGGAGACCTTCTATCGTATGTCATCCATATTTGGAATAACGCAATCAAGAAACATGGATCCCAGGACATCGGATGTGAAAGCACATCTTCACCAGCAGCAGGAGGTTGAATATCTCAATCAGGATATAGAAGTAATTTCGAATTGGGGTGAAAGTAACCAGGTTCAATTCAATGCAACAAAAACCCAGTCATCGGTTTCATCCAAGAAGATAAATATTTCCGAACCAGATATAATAATGTTAGATCACACAATTCCACTTTCTGCTTCAATAAGTTTGTGGGGAGTTGAAATGGACACCAGCATGTCTTGGCACAGTCATGTCGCTGGAATTGCACACATATCCTGAAGCTGCTGGACTCCAAAAACAAAATGAACATTCGGCTGATTGGATACCAGAACATTACTTGCAACCTTGATAGTATGGAACACCGAAGAATGATTGGAGACTTATCTCTCTTCTGTAGACCCTTTCACGGGAAATTTTCAAGTGACTTGGCACATTTGATTCCACCAAGAGCGGTATATATCAGAAACGCACTGTGGCTGCTCATCGTTAGAAGGTTCAACACAGTACACCTCGGACTTCAGTGTTCAAGAACTCTTTCATTTGGAGAACAACGTTTATGTGGAATAAACTTCCTGAGAACGTTTTTCCAAATGAATTCAATCTCCACCAATCCAAATCCAATATAAATCACTACTTCCGTACAGGCATCGCTCTAAAGACACCTTATGGATTTTCCTGTAGTGCTTAGGGTTTATCCTTAAAAAAAAAGGATGTTGATATCTAACTTACACAATTGACTTTACTTTGAGTTCATTTGCAGGTTCAATAATGATGAAAAATCAAATACATAAATGACCTGTTATAATTATCAAACGAAAAATGCATAGAACAACCCTCCGTACTTGAAAAATACAAATCTGCGATTCCCCTGACATTCTGGCTGGCTGAATCGCCAGGGCCATAAAAAAAAAACTTTCACGTAAGTTCCTCGACAAAAAACGAAACCATCATGCGTTGCATTTTAATTATTCATTTTGTATAGGGTCTTTGGTTGTATGTAAATTTTATTGATTTCAATTACTTATATACAATTTATATTTTTCACTAAATTTTGTTGAACACGTATGGTAACTTCTGAGTTCGCAGCTTATCGGGCCGTGGCATTTTGCCAGTCCTGCCACCCTATAGTTACACCACTGTTTGTGTGTAATATGTACCAGAAGTGAAGAATTCTATAAACATTTACGGATTAAGGAACCGTAATAAACGTAAAATTTCGTAGAAATATTTGAGAATTGACGAACCCATGGATTACCTGCAAAAAAGGTTGCAGTCTGCATTATTCTCAGGGGTAGGTTCTGACGATATTATACCAACCTACCATAAATATAATATTCTCTGGCCGTAGTATCCATCCACCATCCCTCACTGATGGACTCTAACCCCTCACATCAGTTCTGAAAGTACAGCGTTCGAGTGAGGACGAGCAAGATTCGAAAAGTGTATAATGGCCAAATTAGAACTGTACTTTTATTTGATATCCATCTTGATATATGGGTAAGTGAAAAGATAAATTCAATCACTATATTTGCATTTTTCTCGAAATAATATTATGTATTTCATATCAAAGGAAGTAACCATGTTTACATATCAGGCCTGCTTGATAAAAAATAACGTTATTTTTATTTCATTTCACGAATGCAAAAAGGTCAATTATTTCATTTTTTTTATGAATTGACTTACGTCAATTATGTACGATACTTGATGACATAATGCAAAAATGTTGTTTTCTCTGAAAATGTGGACTCTAATTACCACATAGTTTTCAAAAATATGGGCTTATAATATTTCATTGAGGTTACCACTGCTTCTTTAATTTTGATTACCAATTGATCCTTTCATGAAACATTGATTGAAATTGTGAGGAAATGGATTTTGTTATGTTTATAGAAATTATATCAGAACCAGGGTTGTATTAGTTTTCAGATTAGAAATTGATGGAATCAGTTCTGGCTTTCTTATAGGATGAAATAATTATTTACCAATTTTTAAATTCCACTTTTCAGCTCGATATATCCAATCGATGTTTTATGCCATTTCACTGCCAATGTTGGCGATAAATTGATAGTTTCAAGTGATATTGCTGCAATATTGCTGCAATATTGAAGTTCTCTAGGAATATTTTCAAATGTATTTTTTAATGGAGAAATAGAAGAGAAACAAATTTTGATACGTGAAGTGTTCCACCTCTGCCAATTATTTCCTTAACTTTCACGTATACTAAAATTGAATCTTGTGTGAAACTACTGACAATGATTTGGCTACGCCGGAATGGGCTTGTTTCATGATTTTTTGTTTGCCATGATTGCCATACTCAAATCAGCTAATGGTATGAAAAATATTAAAACAAAGTGTGAGAAAGAAAATAAGAGCAAATTCTGTTCATATGTGTTTGTTGAGTAATTAATAGGCTCGTTTCATGATGTTTGGTTTATAGTTCACTTGATAGAAATTTCAAATTGAAGAACAATGCACTTTTGTTTCACCTCACTAAGTACCATAGTTTTCTAATTGATTCATTATTATAATTTATTATTTAATAATTATTATATAAATTAATTATCAAAAATCGAATGTGGCAGAGTGGTGACATCACGGCCCTATTCCCGCTTCTTGGTCGATTGACCAATAGGAACAATAGGAATAATCAACATTGCCAAATCGTAAAATTTACGGAACCTATAATTATCAATTTAATTATGGAAGTGTATATGAACCCGTTAACGTTTCAATTCATGGAAAATTCTGCATATGGAATAAAATGTATACGAAAAATCGTATTTGTATATAAGTTATATATCTAAAATCAGTACACAAAGTCGATAGATCACAAAATATTACCCTAAACTGTGATTTTATGCATTATTCAATAATATACAGTTATGAAAATCAAAAAATATAGTAAACTGGATTGAAGAATCATTTCAAATATTCAATTTATTTTACAATCCTCAATCTGTACAACTGCAATTTATTATAAAAAAAAAGATTCCTACATACGTACCTGTCTTTTATATAGCTACTGAATTCAAGCGTTATAGGCTCGCTTGGGTAATCTGTTAAATCTTCCAGAACTTGAGAGGAAGGTTGAATGAGATCAAGTATAGACAGAATTGATTGTACTCGAACTGATCCAACGAAAGCTTTTGAGGTAATAATACCAATAATTATATAATGAAATTTAATTAATTTTGTTTCATACTTTCAGTAAGAGGATTAACTCCAGATAATAATTTCTGTGGAGAATACTTGAAGTAATTGAATTTTAAAATATATTTGAAGTATTCACTTTCAAAATCATTTCTATAAAGTCTTGGAAGAGTAGAAGGATTGTAGTTCTTTCTTTTCAGTACTTTCACCCATTTTTTTTCTCATCATTTTATCCTTTGGAAACCTAAACTCATTATATGAAATAACTCACTTATAAACCAATGCAATTATAAACTAAAATAAGCACAAAAATGCACCATATTATTATTCAAATATATCTCTAAACACTTTTGAAACATACACAAACTAAACTCGATGAAAAAACGAATTGTTTCTAAGCGAGCTCTCTGCTAAGAAAAAGTTGAAACTCAATGTTGCAAAAACAAGCAGAATGTATCCGATATGATATACATTTTCAATGTCGAATAAACCAATGAATTGTGATATAAGTGCTCTATTTTCCTGACAAAATGAACGATCCATTAAAATTTCCTGTAGTTATTCAGTCATTTTCGTTAGGAATGAAGCCAGCTAACAAATAAATATACAATAATGAGATCGCTCGAATCCACGAATTAACCATCAAAATGGACAATAATATTTGCCTTGATAACTGATTTAGTACGAGTTATATCTAAATATGATTCTAAATAGAATTGAACGAGTTGTCTTATCAAATGGTTTTCGAATGCTCATAAACCCTAATAAAATAAATCAATTATGCATTCATGCCACCCACCAAAAATAAGATATTCAGCGTTACTGGTATATTAGCCATATTGTCAGCCAGCGTCCTCGTTTTGATTTAATTTTTATTTTATCTCGGGCAAGGAGCAGTATGTTGAGTGAAATGTAGAATTACTCCAGAACATATCAATCCAAAAACAACCTGAAAAAATATTTTTCTAATGACACGGACTATGCAGCAAAATAGGCACCCGCCGAGACCTACTTTTACAAAAAATCTTTCTTCAATTAGATAATTGTAATAGTTCTATTCACATCGAGTTGACAACAATAACAATGAAAATGGCGTCTGTCAAATTATATCATGAGATCTGTGATTGGATGTTAAAAGCCAATATACTTGGCAACTCCGCTCTAGACACCATCAATTTTATTGGTCAAGAGAGACGCGGCCAATTTAAATTCTTGCTTTATGAATTATCCTTTTCTATGCAAATATAAAGAAATTTTGGGATCAATTAGTATTATTGTATTGTATTGTATTATTACATCAGTATCATTTTCCATAGCATGAAACAAGCCAATTCTCATTTTACGGGATTGGTGGCAATACTGATTCATCTTTCTTATATATTTCTTTGTTTTGCAGATACGCTTCTCTCCCATCACTATTGTTACTTTTTTTGGTAGTTACTTTTGGATGTTTCTGTTACTTTTTCGTAAAACGAATACTTTACTGGCAATGCCTTGGTGTCAGGCAAACTTTTCCCATATGTATATCTGGAAACAACCGGGAATCCCAAATTGAGAAACAAAATTACTCGGACCTAATTATCAGAACCTACAACCAATGTCGGGACGCAAGGTGAGTTTTTTATCATTTCTGTAACAGTAACCCTGAAATTAGTTCATCCCGAATATATGTTATTTACATGTTCAGTTCAGATAATAATAACAGTTGACAAAGTGACACATGAAATCGTACTAACGTTGGCAAGTGGACCCAGTTCGCGGGAAATTCCAAATGTAACTAAGGAACTACGCCAATGAAAACGACTTCATAAAAATAAGAGTTTACCCCAAACAAAAAACATACATATCGAAGTAGTTAAAATCAATAATATTGCTGGTCATTTATAGGTTGAACTGGTTTGTAAAAAAATATCTTCAGGGGCGTGTAATAGGTTTTTTAAATTGTTATCAGTTCTTGTGGGGAGGCCGGCTGAAATGTTTTTTTTTCTGAACGCGTATCTTTTTTGTTGATGTGAACCTAATTTGTGGACCAATGAATATTTTAGAAGATTTATTTTTGAGTTTAAATTCATTATCCTTCTTTACCAATTTTGTGCATTTGGCTAAGTTATTTGAAATGGATAAATGCTGATGTGTGTGACTGCCGACAGCTGAAAGGCAGGGGGAAATTCACCTGTTAACAGAGATTTATTAATTATAATATTTATTGTTCTGCTATGAGTTTCAATGTTTCTGCCTTTAAACCGGCGATTCCCGAAGCCTTTTTATTTTTTAGTTCAGATATAACTTTTTTTATTTCCTGTTCATCCGTCTGATTCAAAAAATTTGTTTTTTCATGAATTTTTTCATTTTCTACATAATTTAAGGGCTTCTCAATTTGTTTTGCTAAGTTTTTGACGATATTAATAAAAAAATAATTGAATTTTTCTGCGATTTCAGAAGGTTCCTTTATCATCCTGCCGTTTTGATCTCTAATGGTGTTTGTTTCCTCACTCTTCTGGATATTCAACATTTCATTTACAGTTTTCCATAGTTTCGTTGATACGTTTTGTTCATTATTTATTCTTTTCTTCTAATAATCGATTTTAGCTTTTTTAATTTGTTTTTCTAGTTTCTTTCTAAACTCTGAAAATTTCCTTTTCAATCTTTCATTTTCCGGGTGTTTTTTTGTGTCACGCTACAATCTATTTTTTTCGTTCACAGAATCAACCAAATATTTTGTTATCCACTTATTTCTCGTTATATTTTTAAGTTTTATCCTAGTGTACTTTGTACAATTTCTAATACAGTTTTGTAGAGTACTTATGAATGCGTCTGTCATATAATTCAAATCCGGGCTACAAAGTATTTCATCCCAATTCACCAGTTGAATTGTTTGTGTTAATTTATTTTCCTGAATTTGCTCATGACATTTGTTTTTACGCTCGTTCGAAATAAAAAGTAAGGAGCAAGTAGCAGAAAAATGCGCGAGTATGACCGGTGTTAAAAGATCGACAATTTTTATAATTCTCAAGGAACTCAAGAAAAACAACAACTTTTTTGAGCCGAAAGTATCCACTGGTAGAAAGTGTTTGATTGTCGATGAAGAAGTGAAGAATTCTATTAGGAGAGCAGTACATTCTTTATGTAAAGAACAAAATACCTTCATCAAACAAAGTTTTGTCAGTTATTCGTGAAGACAGTTTTTTGCCTGATATAAGAAAAACTCGATTATGGCAGATATTACATGAGATGATTTTTTTTTTGGAAGCAAGATAGAGAGAACATGTTAATAGAAGAGTGAGAGATTGTAGAATGGAGAAGAAACTATTCAAGAGAAATAAAGAAAGCCAGAGCACTAGGTGAATCTATTTTTTATTTGGTTGAGACATGGGTCAATGACGGTTATGCCGTCTCGAAGGTTTGACAAGATCAGAACATCAAAAGTGGAAGACAAGCCGTTATGGAAGGTTGATCCACTGCTTTGAAAATTCCAGTTGGAAAAGGTAGTCGTCTTATCATCACTCACGTAGGCAGCAGTGAAGGATTTGTGAAATATGGATTGATGGTGTTTGAATCTAAAAATAATGGGGATAATTATCAAGAAATGGATGCCACAGTATTCGAAGAATGGTTTAGAAATATACTTGTGAAACTTCCGCAGGGATCCGTAATAGTAATGGATAACGCAAGCTACCACAGTAGACGAGTCGAGAAGCTGCGAAGTCTGTTAGAAGAGAGCAGATATTACTGAGTGGTTACAAATGAAAGCTATTCCTTTTGAGTCGACCATATTGAAAGCGGAGCACCTCAACTTGGCTAAACGTCATCAGTTAAAATTTGCCAGGTATGTCACCGGCGAGATGGCGAAGAAGACTAAAGGAATGTCGGTTCTTCGGTTGCCGCCTTATCTCTGTGAATTGAATCCAATAGAGTTGGTTTGGGCTCAAGTTGAAGGATTCATCGCAGGGAATAATAAGAATGTCAAGCTATGTGGAGTGAAGAAATACCTATACAGTGCTCTGGAAACAGTCGACCAAAAAGCTTGGGAAAATGAATCCATAAAACAATCAAAATCGAAGCAGAGATGTGGGATCTGGATGATTGCATAGACTCATTATCAGAAAAAAGTATTCATTACAGTTGTCATCAATCCTAAGGAAACCGATTCATCCAGTGAAGAATCACTCAACAAATCCCTGTAGACTATTTTCAGATTAAAATTATCGCAATGTCTCATTCGCGGTAAGTATTCCCATTAAATCTATAAAATTGTTTCTGAATCAACTTTAACCGACAAGAATATATAAAGTGTAGCTCACAGTGCAGCCACACTTTTCTATTTCCTGAAAATGTCAAACTCGCAGCCGAAACGTCGAACAACGGAAAATTTTGAACGCGCGAAATCAGATGTTTAAATTTTCAACCGCGAAAATCTATTCTATTTGTATATCTGTATTCTATTTGTATATCTGTTTGTATTCGAAACATCTGGTGATGTTTCGAATACTTTATCCATCTTCATTATCATACCGATGATCAATTTGATATTTTCAGCGTCAATGATAATAATGATATCAAATTTATTTATATCAAAAGACGAATCATAACTTCAAATTATAATGTTTTCATTCAAATCGGTTGGATAAAGAAAATGGATATTGTCTTCAAAACATCACCAGGTGATACATCTTTTTTTCAATAAGCAAAATTTTTTAAATTCAAGTTAATGACAAATTTGATTTGTTTTTCAAAAAGCTAAATTGTCAAATACAGTAACTTTTTGCCCTTTCTACATTTATATTCATTTGTAAATGTAATATTCTGATTACCTTATAGATCTGTAGAAGGTTCTAAATAATAAAACTATTTCAAATACAAATTGTCTTTCGCAAAATAAAATATTTATACAAAATCAGTGTTTACCATATTTTAATCATCTT
>WOGP01008378.1:0-11253 GCA_015342065.1 Leptinotarsa undecemlineata
ACTGTTTTTCCGTTAATCAGCTGTCGCTCCCATACGAACGACAACTCTCTGAAGTTGAGAAACTTGTGCGAGCTAAGGATTAACGAGGTCTTACCTTTTAACGTGTGATTCCTAACACGGTTGCAGAATCATCCCCGCTTCAACCAGATACATTCTCTCGAGAAAATATCTGGTCGAGGCGGGAATCGAACCTACGATCTTTCGATCGAGAGTCGAGCGCACTACCACCGCGGCCAATTCCACAACTATAACTGTAGTCTGTAACTATATATTTGAAAGTAGTTATTGCATGTCAAGATATTATAACTTTTTTATTATTTTTTTTATTCGAAATGTAAACCAATAATAAGACATGTTTCTATAGGAAAACTGGACGGGTTTTCTGTGAAACAAACTGTGTGAGGTCAAAATATTACCGAGTCGTCTGACAATCTCCTCCACATCTTGGTCGGTTGAACGACACCAGTCATTTGGGTAAATATTTCGTTCGTATCAGACTGTGTATCTGTTGTTCATCAAAAAAATTGTAGTTGTTGTAGTTGAGCAATGTGTCAACATGACATTTCCAGTGAAACTGGAACAGAGACCTATTCTTCTTTAAAAACTGCATGTGAATGAATGTTTGCCACGTACACAGGCTTTCAATTGTTGAAAATGTTTCAAAATCGTTATCCACTTTCCGTGAACGATTGAGAAAGAACGTCCAGAGTTCTGGAAAAATGAGTTGTGCTTCCAGATAATAATCTTAAACACTTTTTGAATAGAAAAAATTCCTACTGAAAAAGGATAGTGTAGGGGAGTATATGGAAGAGGATAAGGGACAAATTGTGAAAGAAGAACTAAAAACGTACAGCGAAAACCCCGACATTTTCAACCACACTTCGTGAATAGTGTGCGTATCTTGTTAATTTTATAACTTCAATTGATTTAACATTTGGCGATTGTACATACATCTCGAATTGTGTGCATCAAACTGACCCAATATATCTAATCAAGGAACCTTATAAGTGACTAACCACTACGTCTTCTGTGGTCGAAAGGAACATACCTTTTCTGGATACTCAGACCAAATGATGAGTCAAATATGAAAAATATAGTGAAAAGAAGCGAATGCAACAGGTTCTGAAAGGAATAAAAAGATTAATAGTACGATTATCGTAGCATTCATGCTATGATCATCGTAGCATTCATAGCACCAAAAGATTAAAACTTCGAGATACAAATATCGAGCGAGATTGAATATTATATCCCAGTCAACTGAAACCCACATTGGACAGGGGGAAAAGAAAGGCGGGGAATACCCGGTTGCCGCATAGATTTACCAGATACGGAACAAATATAAAACAACTGCTACAAACTATTCGGAAAAAGTGCGCTACACGAGCAGCAGCATCCAAGGTACTCTTGAATTGGGGACCAAATCATGGTGGAAAATTCATCTTGGGCCAAACAGAAATAAACTTCAAACAAATCGAAGTACATGGTCTTTCCAGTAGAAGTCATAGAAATTAAAACCGTATGAGGGATCTAGCATAAGGACAGGTCAATAAACAAACATGGGACGGAGAAGAACTGTGCGAGTAGAAAATACAGTTGTTTGAACAGTCATAGATTAGGAAAAATATAGAAAATCGTAGAAAAATTTTATCAAGGCAAAAACAGAAGAAAACCAGAATGTTGCCTCAAGGCAGGCTCATAATAATAATAGCAGAGCTAGTCATGGAACAGTTGAATGTATACAGTAGATCAAACCAGCAATCAGTGTAATAAGAACCTGCTATGTTTTGACTAAATGTAAGGCAATGGATAACAGAAAAAAGTAATTGATGGACGAACAAAAACGAATAAGTTGAGTACAGTAAAATATGATGAACATAGACACTCGTACAGGTGACGAGATTGTTGTTATAAGTGTTATGAAAAGATAGAAGACAAACGTAATAAGCTCTGATGATTCAGAAGTATTTTCTAATGGATTGAAAAAATGGCAGGTTAAACGACTTCCAAGAAGTAGAAAGACAAAATGAAGATGTCATAGTCATGAGAGAACCGATCATGATAATGACAATATCCGACCTCAAAACATTACTTTTTTTTCTGTGAATGATTTCGACCTTTTATATAAAGAAATATAACAACAAGGTATATGTAGTGGTGTAGACGTTTTTCAAAAGGACTTTTTGTCCTGTGAATTCGGTATTTCGAAAAGACAGGACTATTGAACACAAAATGCCAATACAATTCCGCTAACACTACTGGCGACTATTAAAATTGTATCGCACATAACTCGATTACATACTGAACTGACGGCTGGCTAATCTTGTTTGAAATAAATGCACTGTAAATGTACAATGTAAATTTTATCGTTCGCTCATTTCGGTATATTACACCTGACAAATATTTTTATGTAACAAATAACTCTGAATATTTCGGTTGATTCGTTTTGTTTTGTTCAATTGTCAAGTGCTTATTAACTTTTATACGCTTTTCATGTCAATTCGTTCAGATGTGACGGTTTTTGTCAGTGTTTACATGATAAAGAGTTTTATATGATATACCTCTTCCTTAAAAAGGTTTTCAACTCCAAGACTTTGTGAATGAGAAAGGTATTTGAGAGCTATTGAAAGTCCAAGATTTGTCACATTTGGTTTTCTCTAGAAAGGTAGACACAACTGCTCAGCACTTCATTTGGAGATACTGGATATGGCGCACCACTACTAAGAAATCATAACACAAAACAATAGGCCAAATAGGCGTCAACAAATGAGACTCTCTCTCATTGGAATGGAATGGAAAAAACTGTAATGGAGAACTTCACACAAGTAGAGAGATAAGAGAAACTTATCTCGATGTGTTACAGTGAACACCTAATATACTTTTCTGAAAACACCATATGTTGGCGAACCGCTGTCGTGGGCTAATATCAAGTTTAATTTGATAAAAATCATTTATTACTGATTACAAAAGTGTGACTACGAATAAGTTAAATTGCCATCCTCCTCGAATAAGGAGGAATCTTCAGTTTTATTGCACTCATGAAATGATGGTTAGAATTTGGCTTTTTTGACGTGGGAAATCATAATTTCGTATTAATTTTCATGTAACATCTGGAGGGCGTTGTGTACGCTGTCATTATTTATTTCAACTTGCTCCAACTTTTTGACAGTAAATTATTTGTATTTTTCATTGAATAACCTAAAACTCACACTTTTTCCAATACACTTCCTCAACAAAGTAGGAGGTGATCGATTTCGAAATATTTACAATTTTCCATATCCTACTTAGCTCCTAGGGCGCTAAGTGAAGTTGCTGAGAACATTACAAAAACTATGTATGTGTGGATCTTGTCAAAAAACAACTTCTTTCTATAAAATGTTCATCGAAAATCATTCGTTTTCGAGATAAAAATAACTGAAATTGCAAAAAAAATTGTGACAAAAACCAACCACGTTTTGAAAAAATTTCAACAACTTTCATCTCGAGAACGAATGAACTTTTTTATACCATTTTTTACAAAAAAAACTTGTTTATTTTGACGAGATCCACCACATACTTAGATTTTGTAATGTTATCAGCAACAAGAAGCTATGTTGCAATATTATAAATTGTAAATATCTCGATAATGATCACCTACAGCGTTGTTGAGAAAGTGTCAATTTTTTTCTTCGAAAAAATTTGGGAATTAGGTTTTTTCAGTACCAAAAGTTTACTGCCAAAAAGTAAGAGCAATTTTAAATAAATAATAGCGTACTCTAGATGTTACATGGAAAGTAATACGAAATTATGCTTTTTCACGCACATTTGCACATTTTGTCAAATAACTTCTATTGCAAAATTATTTTTTTATAAAACGATCACAAAAATTCAATTTCACCACACTGTATCTCCGAAACGAAGCATTTCCGGACTTTTTTTCATAAAATTTTCTGAAGAATACGTCACTTGAATATTTTGATGCCCTCATGTTACACCCTGTATATTATCTTACGGAAAAAAAACCACCTTATCGAAACTCAGTTCGCATGCTTCATCGACGATGTATCTAAAACGGTTCCGGAAATCCCGAGAACGGAAGAAGTATTTTCACAAATATTTATCTATCAGCCCAATCCGATGGTTTCGAAACTTTTTTTGAAAAATGCACTTTCGGTCTCGTTAAAATTACATTAAAATGCCAGTTTTCATATCAGATATAAACTGTATATACCGCTCCAACGTGACTAATGCATCTCTGGGGAAAACGCCTTTTCCGATTGACGTTCGCATTCCATTAGCGTAATTTTTAACATGCTTTATCAATTTCTACATTTCATTTCAATTTCCTCTCGCCGGAAGGTACTTCTGGAAATGAACAAGTCCCTGTGAATTCATTAGGGTTTTTGGAACGGTTTTAATGAAATTTTCATTGGTATTCGTCAGATGAAATAGCCATAGTGGATATGGGCCAGCAGTGCACAAAACCGATTTTTGGTGAAAATTTTAATAGGAATGTGAGGTTGGACGATATTTGCATAGCAGAAAGCTTATATTCCTTCACAAACACACACTTCTCAATTATGATTGAGCATGGTCATCTTTTTTGACGAAAATTCTCTCTATGAGTTGTCAGAAAACATAGCTTATCTATTATAAAAAAAGATCCACAGGGCGGTCTGCTGCAAAGCAAAGTTTCGAAATCAGCCACCAAATAAGAAATCAATGTGTATTTTCGGCATTCTTCACCGGCACCGCTAGTAACAACTAGCACAAAAACAAGGCATTCGTGAACCAATTTGTCATCCAGTTTCTACAAAAATTTTAGAGAAACTGATAGATACGAGGCTTTTGAATCATGTTGAGAACAATAACCTTCTGTAGTATAAAGGTCAATACGGTTTTCACAGATTTAGCGACATAGACACATCGGTAGTGTCACAAATCCAAATGAAAATTGATGAAAATAAGAAATGACGTATCTTCTACCTCGACTTGTCAAAGCATTTGATTCAGTTGACCATAGTATACTGTTGAGAAAATTAGTCAATATTGGAATCAGTAGTAATATTCTCGAAAGGTTTTAAAATCATTTGCATATTAGAAGACAATATGTTTATATAAGTAATCAAAAAAGCTCTCTTCAAAATTTATCTAGTGGTGTACTTCAAGGATCTATCCTTAGTCATGTGTTTCCTTATTCAAATTAATTCTCTAGCCAATTTGGAATTGAACGGTATAATTAAATCATTTGCTAATAATACTTGTATTATATATTTCTCCGACAGTTATTCGGCTCATTCGGCTAAATGAACATAAGTTGAGGCTCAATTTTAATAAATGCTCTTAAATGAATGTTTCCCAGAGAATAATTAATGCTTCAGATATCTAGATTATGTTTGATCAAAAAAACCTTTTATCCTTACCGATAAGTTACTGCGTAAATTTCAAGTAATTTTCAAAGAGAAAATTAAGGACTTGTCAGTAACTTTCATAATTTTGCTTATCGAAGAAGATTCAAGTAGTTGTATAAATATTATACGAAGGATGAGATCTTCCTCCATCTTCAGAATTAAAAAAAGTGATTTTTCTTCAAAATGGATAGCCAAGGACGATCCATTGTTGGGAGCTCTTAAAATACACTTCTTCCCAGATGTTTAGATTGTGAAAGGTAGAAATCTCCAGTAAAATCGATAAAAATTTCAAATTCCATTTGGTAACCTCGTGTTTCGAAAATATCCAGTGATCCAAGAGGCATATTCAACAAATGAACCAAAGGTTTTCCTGATTCGAGAATATTTTTCTATATTATTTATGATTTTTTTTTATCTGAAGGTCTTGATTCAATAAAAATATCAAATGGCTGTATATAAACTCTTGCCTTGTTCCACAAAAACTATGATTCATTTAATGAGGATGAAGCCTACCTAGGCTCTTTTTCTATTCATCATAATAGATTCAATTTTCATTGTAGCAAAGGATTCAATTTCATAGCATCCTATATTTTATTTACATGTGGAAGTTCATGAATTGATATACTGTATGTCATATCCGATAAGGAATTGTGTTGTTTTGGTTGGTTTCTTGGTTTTGCCGTGGTGTTCGATGGTTACAGTCTCCGACCGTTTCAACTGAAGATTACTGCCGCAGTTGCAGTCGAAACGTCTGTAGATTAGAAACAAAGAAGACAATGGCAAAACCCGAAAACCAACCAAAACACTGACACCAGCCGTGAGAATCTATATTCCCATATCGAATTGTTTTTTTTTCAATGAATGTTTTATCAATTAGGTAGATGTAAGAGTTCGGTAAGAACTCTCATGTATAACCAAAATGAAAACGAGAGTGTGGTGACCTAAAAAATTAATAACATCGATTACGAAATACGAATTTAAGATTGTGTAGTCAAATATAGGAGGTTATAAAGTGTAGTAGATATTAGTTGATTATGTAATTTCTTACAGTACGTCAACTTCTTCAATCAGACTCAAAACATTACCAATCAAGACATAAGTAGAGAATACTTATTTCAACCAAATCAATTCTCCGTTATTCGATAAGTTTTTCCATCTAAACTGCCATCTTATGTAAACGATGAAAACGGTCGCAGACAAGGGGTGTTTGTCCAGGTAATCAGCTAATGAGTTGGTGGCGCTCTTCAACAGCGAAATAAGACGCAGGATAAAATCATTTGCCTAAGTGGTTTACTTATAGACATGCAATCTACGTTTTGCCTCACGCTCAGACATGAATAACAGCAAGATATACTTTAATGAATTAAAAAATTCCTGCTGTGGATTAGAAGAAACGGTTCAACACGATTTCAGGAAAATGGAAAAAAAGGGAGTACGAGTTGGGAGACAGGTTATTTGTTGTACAACGGAAATTGGAGAAAGTGGTGTTTTTTGGAGCGAATGACTGCCTTCAACTTGTGAAGCACGGTTTGTAACCTTTGGTATGGTAATGAATATTACTGGAGTTTTTCCCAACAGAAAACCGTTATTTCAACACCTTGACACCTGTTTCGATCACCAAGTGATCATCTTTAAGAGGAAGACCAAGTAATCTTCCTTGATCTTTCCATAATTATATCCATAATTATTTTTTTTCAACTAACGAAGAGAGTAACAAAAAAATTATAAATTGTATATTGAAAGTTGAATTAGAAATGATTCTTCATATAAAATGAAGTTGAAAATACAATAATCATATATTTGGGAATATTCGAGAAACAGTTGAATATTCTACTTAATTTCTTCGTTTGAAAATTTTTCACATAACAAATAGAAATCATATGAAATATGTAAAATTATAACAAGTTAATACATTCAAGTTAATACTACAGAATTCATGGAAAGGTAGTGAACATTACTGTGTGTGCAAATAAAAAAGCTACGATGTCTTTCAAAGCGAAGTAAGCGTACAGACCCATTGCCACATGTTGAATAAATTTTTTCTTTGCAGTTTTTCTAGTATATGCACTATTGTGAAACATACTCATTTCGTTATAATCGTTTTAGAGTTTATAAGTAGAATTATCAGTTTACGCATCTAAGTTAAAGAGGTTTTCAAGTTTTTGAACGCAATTTTCGTCAGATGATAGTTTCTATAACTCATAGAAAAATTATTCATTTATAATGAATAATAATAACAATCTTTATTCATCACAAACTGTATAAACAATAATTGGAATTCAATTCAATGACAAATAAACATTTAGACTTCATAATATTTTCATGTAAAATTCATCGACAAAGTGTTTCCGGTTGTGAATTAAACATGACACAAATCCATATTGATATTTATAGAATACTTTAAACTACGAAAATTATATAAGACTCCTATTAATTCAATTTATGCTAGACTATGACTTGTTCTACCTGTAAATGTAGAATGGAATGTCGCAGTATTCAAACGCAAATTGAAGATACAATTTTCTATTTTTTTCTTCAACATTTGATAGAATATGATCATATTGAGTTCTATCTGCAGTTGATAGGAAAGTGTTGGGAAACGGAAGGTATCACATTTATGTCCTAGAGTTTTTAAAAATTTTCAGTCTCCCTACTCGAGGGTTTTCAAAACTCTGAAGAGACATAATCCTATAGCAGGGCCCCACATAAAACAAACTTCCACAATATTTTGTAATTAATCCTAAAGCATAATAAACATTTTTGACTTGACTTGTTCAATACAAACTGTTTATACGCTACTTAAATACCACTGATGAAGCTATGATGTTAGCGATAATTATTGCCATCAAATAACAAGTCAGTCCATTCATAAATGGTTTATAATACTCAATAGGGAAAATATTTGTCTATATAGCAAATTTTGAAATGTGTTATTCCAAACCTCCAATTGAATTAATCTTAGTTTCTGTTTGAAATATTTATGGAAGAATTTCGTTTCATTTCAGTTCATCATTTATATGTCATTTTAATCCTCTACCTCCTTAGCTGAAGAAAATAAAATTTTGCCACTCTCTCTATAGGCTAGCCTAAACAGTGATATATGTGGTCGAAGTGAATCTTACCATATTTTGCAAAGAAATCAAGAATATTCATAGGATATTTCTGACATAACAACCATCCAAATCCTCAGCTCTCATGTCATCAAAAATAAATGTAGCAGAAACCTCTCTAACCCCCTTTACTGCTCATGTAATACTTGAATGATCCTTCATCAATTCTTTGAATTACAAAATTTCATGTATTTGATGTGATTGACACTGTAAATCATACCCATCTGCACAGATATACCCTCAATTGACTGCAAAATAAACTAGTTGTATGAGCTAAATCTTTGTATTTTCTATCCACCTCGTATATATCTGAATGAATATCTGGTCTTCTAGTGTGAAAACTTTGTGAAATTCCCGGGGGATTTAATTGCAATTCTTATCGTGATAGACATATCTTATTATCTCAAAATTCTAATGACCCGTCCTCTGTTCTGTATATTTTAATTTATGCGTGAAATTTATCAATTCCCTTCAGGGAACATAGCGAGAAACGCGGAAAGAAAGGGTGGAAATATTTATGCATATTTCTGATGAGCCATGCTTTACTCGTTTGTTCATTTAGAGATAAGATAATGAACTGAATTACATGCATATTCTTTTAATTTTAGGGATGTGATAAAAATATTTTCGAAACAACTGGATAATTGAAAAATGAATAACTTTCTTGTTCAATAATTATTTTTGTTCAATTGATAATGCCTATTTTCATGCTTTCATGAAGTTAGATTTGAACTGAGTCTATTAATTGCCTTTTCAAATGAAGTTTTTTCAGGAAGTATATGGTACTATTTGTGAACTTCGAAAATAAACTTGTACTAACGAATGAAACAATAACACCTGGATTGAAATGGTTGACTTTTTCCCGCATAACCAAAAATTTTCAATATGTTATATTTGATGATACTAATTTGATTTGATAGATGCTAATTATTCATTTTTCAGATTATGGTAGGTGGCAATTTTTAAAGAGTTCTGAATACATCAATATTCAATAAAGTTGAGAGACAGTTAAAAATGGACATTTTTCGACTTGTTAGCAAAAAACATGAATTCTCGTCAATAATAAATTCTTCAATATACGAAATTCTATACATTTCATGTATACTCTACGTATGATAATTTTTGAGTTGTAACAGAAAATTATTACTATGTGTTTGACAGTTTTGCATATGTGATGGAGCTCATTAATTTCTATAAAGAATATCATCTCTGTTCGCCTCAATCATATTTGACCCTATAATCTAATCAATTATATATCACTATTGAAATCAAAATTAATTTTTGGTTTACTACCGGTAGCAATTCTTCTTCAATACTTTTATAGTTTTTTAGTTTTATTGTAGTTTCACCTAATCCGTTCATACTAGATATAAAGTTCTGGAACTGGAATTTATCTTGGGAGCTAATGAAATATCTAACAGTTTTTTCAAAGTAATAATTTACTTCATAGAACCTCTAAAATCATTGTTTAGTGTGGAATACGACTACATATACAACTGTGTACCATTTCTACACTGATATGTTGTACATTCTTAAACTCATAAAAACTGGATATATTGTGATACTAACACAAGGAATGCAAGGAATAATCAGGAATATCAATTGAAACCACTCCCAAAGATTTGTGATTTCTCCCACCATACAAATCTTGAATCCAACTCTGATAATATAACAGGAAAAAATATTTTAGTAACACCTTTCACAGAGAAACAAGTACTACTCTCACTTAGGAAATTACCCAATGAAATGACTTTTGGATGTGATCTTATTTCCAGCTTCATAGTGAGGGACTGTTTTCAGGTTTTTGCTTGTCCATTGTTAAAAATATTGAACACAATCCTAAGCAAATCTCATTTTCCTGAACGATGGAAACAATCAATAGTCTGCCCAATTCTCAAATCAGGAAACCCAGAGAATATTGAGAACTATGGTCCAATATCTATTCTGTGTAATTCGCGAAGACTTTTGAGATATTTGTGTATAACCAACTAACGCCGCAAGTCCAATCCCTGATCTCTGCAAACCAGCATGGCTTTCTAGCATATATGTCCACTGTGTCGAATCTCTGCAGTATCAATCAGTTTTTTCTAGAAGTAAGGCCTTCGATAGAATCAGTCACCCAATCTTACTAGAGAAAATAGCTCAAATGGGTTCAAATCTCTTACTAACTCAACTCCTACGCTCTTATTTGGATCAGAGAACCAATATTGTTTTTTTATAATGAATATTATTATTGAGTTATTTTATACTTTCGAAGATGAAATACTTCTTCGCGAAGAAGGTGTCAAAGATCTAGGGGTGTCGCTTGACAGCACGTTGACACACCAATATTAGAAAAATATTTGGTTTTGTTCTGCGCAACTGTAAATCATTCACCAATATTGCCGCCTTAACCATACTTTATACATCTCTCGTTCGCTCTAAGTTAGAGTATGCTACTTTGATTTGGTATCCTCTAAAATTTAGAGGATACCATTATTTAGAGTATATACCATTATTTAGAGTCTAAATAATGTATATAAGGAAACTTTGAAAAATGTGCAAAAGCGTTTCTTGCAATATTTACACAGCTAGAATAACTGAGCACAACACACTACTGAAAAGATTCGGTTTGCCTTCCTTAGAGCACGTAGAGTTTCATCAAGTATTGTTATATTATAGAATCATGATGAAAAAGGATCGTAGGTATTGTACCCAGTCGTTGTATGATGAAACAGGATTATTTGGAGTTAGAAAAACTTATATTTTTCAAAGTT
>WOGP01008379.1:0-11252 GCA_015342065.1 Leptinotarsa undecemlineata
GTCGGGCAATTGTTGGAGATTCCAAAAATAATATTATATACAGAGTGTTCTATTTGAAAAATCAAAGTTGCTACTTCTTTCTAATAGAAGTGGCAACACCGCATTGTCGAAAATATTTTAGTTGGCTAGAGAATGTCCGAATATGCCTTCCATTGTATTTTCAAAGTGATCCGTTGTCTGGTTCACCAGAAACGTCTAATGTGCCATCCACCGTGAATCAGCCTGTATCTAAGCTAGATTCACCTTTGTAGATGAGCTAGAATATGGTTCTTTTTCGAAAAACATTTTGACTTTCTTCTTCTACACCATGAAAGGAAACAATTTTTATTTTTCAATTAATCACTACATTGTGTAGTATTTTGATGAACGATATCTGTTATAACTCTATACTGAATGTTCAGAGTAAGAACTTATAATTAGCAAACATTGTTTTTCATTCAGTTCAATCTAAGTATGGAAGTGTTTATTTGAAAATATTTTTTTTGCGGGACTCGATGTCCATGTGAGAGTAGTTCTTACAATGCAATTTTGCAATTCTCCTTTTTGGTTCATGACGTATTGTGCCTAGTGAATTTGTATCATTTCAACTTCTTGTTTGATATTGCAGAAGAAGAAAGTCTTGAAGTTTTCAATCACACTACGGAGTGAGGTTATATTGAGTGTCCCAAATAGTGAAAATAGCGCCATAATTTTGATGAGATACATTTCAGGAAAGAAAGCTCCGGTACAAATTTGAGGATGCTTCACTGAATATTTAATTGTATGATCAGATTTGACCATTACCATCACCTTAATGGTTTTATTGACATCAAAATCTTTCTTCAACGAAAGCCCATGTTTTTTGTAACGGATTTGAGTGGAAACCACGATAATTACTGTGGCCTGCAAGTTGATATAAAATTACTTTTTCAACCATTTATACTGAAAATGGCAGGAATTTTTCTAAAATTTGATTTGGATACCCGGTTTACTAGAAGGATAATCTGGACTGACCGATTAGTATATATCACATTGAATCTTTTTGAGACGATGAGCAGGTTATAGAAGTGTATTCCTATGATTATACACCAGTTAATATATTAATGCATATTATCATCTGCAGAAAAAACTACAAATATATTGCTATTACATAAACACAATAATTTGAGAACCTAAGCTTCAACTTCAGTGTTGACGAGACTGATTGTATGAATGTGCACAAATAAAATGAAAAGCGTGGAAAAGAATCCAATATTTTTGGTAAAAATGGAATATATATTATATGTCATAGCATCAGTTATAAGTCCAATAAAACAGTAATATTTTCAAAATTCTGATTTCCATGATAATCCCGAAAAGATTTTCAATGTTACTGTCAAACTCTATATGAGTTTATCGAAACATGAACCAGAAAAATGAAAATTCTACGAAACAGAATATTTGAAACATGACATTGGACATTTTGTTAAAAAAATATTTTTAATTGCTACTAATTATTGGTGCCAATCGTCATCTTCTTAAGTATCAGTGAACTTCTTGGAATTGTAAAATATACAATTCAAATTTGAAACGAATTCTTAATTGAATTGAAGGGGTTTTATTATTAGAAGTGATTAATTTGTGGGAAAGAATGAATGAATGTCATTACAATGTCATCAATGACATAAGCAGATCAAGCATATTCCGTGACATTCAAAATCGTAATAAATGAATGAATTGTGTGTATTTTCTATAATGTTATCCAATTTGATACTGAAGAGTCTCAAGGCAAGAGTCTTACGGCGAAACATCGATGTATACCAGTGAGGATGACAGTGTTCCATGTAAGTGCATATTTTTACCATTCATTTAAAATATAACTAATGTGAATGATACCTGATTTTATTCCATACCAAATGTTTGGAATACAAACTGAGTAGAGAAAATTATCTTCTCTATAATTCAGTGTTCATATAAGAGAATTTGTTTCGAAAGAATTTTTTCTTTCGTGTAATTCAATGTTTATATGAAACTAGCAGTTTCAGGATGACTTTCTACCAGTTTGTGTCTGAAAGTTACTTCTTAACATGATCTTATACATACATGTATAAAGTTACTTATTTTGAAATTGATTACTTCCTTCCTTTTTTTGGAAGATTCCCACAACTCTTTTTTTGTATCAAGATGGAGTAGTAGAAAGCCAAAAACTTCCTTTCCCACGAATCCTTAATGTTGTTGCAAACAAATTCAACTATTCAAATAATATCATTTTCTTATGAGAAATTCTGAAAACTTTGAAAATATTCAACTGATTCGCTGCATTATTTTCCTCAGGGAAAATTATTATAGGTAAAAATAAAATTTGTTGCAAATTGTTAGTAAAACTAATAATATAACTGAATCAGTTATAATGTATGTATGTATATATGGAGGCAAGTGTACTTCCTTTTTGAGGGTTATAGTTAATTGACATTCATCATCACTTAGCCAGCAGCAGTTCTAAGATAGTTCGTAGGATGCACGAACGAAATCCTCTGAATTTAACAATTTCTTCTTAACGAGAGACTTGGTGCCTTTCGGATAATTCAACAGTTTATATGTACATGGATTCATTCAAAGAAATGGTGATTCTTCTCGTTACTCACTAATGTAGATTTTGGAAAACGACGCGAAAAAACAATAAAGAAATTGTTCAGCAGTAGCTATCAAATATTGGTGAAGCTTTTCACAGTATTAATTGAAACGCATTGTTCCAATAAAATTGATAACAATGTGTGCTATACTCACTACTAATGAATGAAAATACAACAATAATAAAAAAATGATGAAGAACAAACAATAAACAAACAAGCCCGTCTTGTTGAGAATATGTTTTCCATGACCCAATTAGTGGCAATTCATCAACGAGGGTTGGATATTTTGCCTTAAAATTTGTAAATACAACTGAAATGTGGAAGTGCCAATATGAATTGACGTGCCAATAATCCCACCCCTAAAAACACTTGCACCTTCCCCGACATCTCCGCTCCAAAATAGAATGGGGATTTTGTTGTACCCAAGTATAGGAATTGTAATGGCACTTCTCACTTAAGTCTTAAGTCTGTCCAAATACAATTTACCGAAAAATCACGCACTTGGTAACAACTCTGCAGGAACCATTGGCAAAAAGCCATCCGGCGTTCAAAATCTCCTGGTCTGAGTTGATGAACTCTTCTACATTTTCTTTTATCGCCACTTCGTACAAATTCTACTTGATCAGAGTATGCGTTTCAAAGTCGACATGAAAACACCTAAAATCTCTGTATTTCAAAGATGACGCTGGCAAAATATCAAGTGTGCTTCAATTTTGGCAGGGTAATTTCAAGCTTTATTGATTATTCAAGAATATACAGGGTGTCCCAATGAAAAATAGTTCTTCATTGATAACTATTGATATCTCATTTGAAAAAAATAAGTTTTTCACAACATTGAATTCATAGGAAAAAAATTTTGACAGAAAAAAAGCAACTTTTTGAAAATGAATTTCTTCGAAAAACATGTTGTAACTCACATACGATGATATGCGATATGCAGATCTTACCATTAGGTTTGTCATGAAATTTGACCCGGTACAGCTGTTAGTTTCTATCTAGGTATCCAGTTTGAAAACAGGAATTTCCCCATGAAAAGTGTTCAATTTGGCCCACTCGGTACATTCATTTGACTTTTTGACATTTGACATTTGACTGCATTTTTTTGAAAAAGTAAGTGGCATATCGAAGCTCCATACCTTCCCAATGAAATGGAGGTAGCACCCTTGCTCACAGGATTGAAGATTTGGCTGTGTGATTGAATGTGTCTTCCTCAAAATCAAGTTTGAGGTTTTTGAATTTTTCAGCAGGATTTTTTCACTGATTCTGTCTCTCTCTGACAATGTGTACTATTCAGAACAACCCAATGGGAACTGTGCGCACCATTCAGAACCATCTACCCAAAGTTCAGACCAATAACCACGCCATCGCCCCCAACACCACTCTAACCATCAGCCTCACTGCTCTCTGAAATTATAAATACGAGTGAACACGTAACTCACCAGTCAGTCGTTGCTGAGACTTTGAAATGATATCTTCGTCATGCAGTCAGTGCACATACCACTGATGATGTCTGCCGCGGGAGCAGTCGCAAAGTTTCCATTCGATTACTGCTACTAGTCCATATTTTCCTCTCTTCAATAAAACTAATATTCTCACCAATGAACTCGGCTCACACAATCATTTGGTTCCCAGCTTCCTTTTCCCGTAATAGTTTATCAAAAACATTCATTCCACGACAACACCAAATATCCTGAACTTCCAATACCAGTCAACAATCCTCCTGGGCCTCGTAACAACCAAATAAGAAGAGCACTACCAATACTGAAGACCTGCAACTCCGGTATTTGTTTCATGCGGGAGATATAAACTCTCCCCGGACTATTTTTATAACAAACTTTTTCAATTTCACGCCCTGTCCGAGAAGTCTGGCAATAAAACAGTACCGTAATTTTATAGGAAAATCTGCATTTCTGGAAGCAGGAAACACAGAATTTATCGGTGCATTTTTATAAGGCGACGACAGGCGGTATTCTGACTCTATAAATCAGTTATCGGATGACTTTAATATCCCAATATGATATGATTACCGGCATTGGATTCGGCTCCATATCTGGAAAGCTATAGATATAAAAAGGAAAATAGCGGGTTTGGGTTGACCCGGGATGCGGAAAACATGATCAGGATTTTGGGAGAGCAGAGAATGAACATCGGAATTTATTCGATTTTTACCATCGAATTCGTGCACATGGTGAGATCGAGTTACTATTATTGAAAGAGAAAATAAACGATAGTGTTGGGGGGAGATTGCTCAGTTAGATTTATGTTTATTATTTCATTGATGAAGTTTCTCTTTTTGGGATAAACATTTTTATGTAATGATTTTCTTGAACTGTTGAGGTTGCAGTAAATTCAGATTCAACGAGCTAATCCACTTTACGAGCCACTATTTATTTCTAGCTCAGGCTGTGCCGAATTGATGAAATCAAAAAGTATTATTCATTTGGCGAAATATTTCCATGAATCGTTTGAAAAAATCAGTTTGATGAATTATCTAATAACTACTGACCTTGACAATTATTGGTATGGAGCGAGTCATCAAGAGTAACGGACCGATCAAATAATTTTTTGATAGGTGCCAGTACATCCGCGTGAACAATATTTGAACCTATAAAAGAACGCATTTTGGAATATGAGAATTGGATGAAACTGATTGAAATCGAGTACACATCGAAATTATCATGCGAAAACAAAATTATATTTTCCAATATCCAGAACAATAATGTAATTGAGAAACAAGGAATAATTACTCTATGAGCTACAAATTACAACATTCATCTCATTCTCCATAATTTATGTTTTACAGAGCAATAGATTTTCAAGATATTTCTTGCCATTTTGATCGGAATTTAATATCGACTCAACTTGATATTTATAGAACACCCATGAACATATTATAACATCGATAAATATGTTATATTTTCTTTACACGTCCAAGATGAGAATGAACAGCATAGGGATAACACAAATAAATGCACGTTCCAAAATTGAATGTCGACTCTTTCAGGTGTATTGCCAATTGCATATACAGGGAATTTTCTGTGAAGATTCCTACACTGACGCCTGTCGGATATAATCCAAAGCCGTTCGTGGTATTCATTCAACCTACTGTGTAGATATATCAGAGATGGGCTTGAACATTTAAAGTTCATTTCTTTAGATTTCTTATATTACATTTTAACTTACCAATCGCCAAAAATTTTGTGTTGTTGAATACAAAGATGGATCGCAATTTTAAAAGTTCACTTTATAAAATGTACCTAATTGTAATGTTATAACAAGGAGCTGATATGTATTATAGGAAATAAACATAAACTTATAACAAGTGTTCAAATAACCCGCTGGTATTTTCTAAGCATAAGCAGAAGAATTTAAAACTTGAGTTAACATAATCGGAATGATATTATTGAAGTATGCAGTAACCAATATCAGCAAATCTTCTTAATTTTGAAAATTATGAGAGTACACTTTATATTTGATATATTGAGTGAGGTTATGTCGGTGGACCCTGCAGGCCAGGATGAATTACTATGAGTACCAATCCACTGTCCAGGAAAACGACGGTTTAGATAATCACAAACAATTCTAGCAATATGTGCTGGTGCACCATTTTGTTAAAACCAGCAGCTGTTAGTAATCGCTAAACGCAAATTATCTAGATTATCTAAATTATCATTTACTAACAAATGTATGTACCACTCTTTGATTGAATTGTTTTGATAAATGAAACGTAACCTAACCTAACCTAACCTAACCCAACCTAACCTAACCTAATCTAACCTAACCTAACCTAACCCACATGTTACAATCAAAACAATGTTGATATTTGGACACTTCGTGTACACGCCAATTTTGTTGTGACCACTAATGAACATTCCGCCAATGAAAAATGCCATTGTTGGTGGTCTTAATTTCGACAGACCAAATTATTTTGAAAGGAATATTTTCATCGTCTTGGCATTTTCTAGTTTACCAATCATAAAAGATTATTCGCCTTGCATCGTCACCTGGTCTGAGTGCATGACAAATCCTGAATTTATATGGATGAATTTTTTTTTTTTTCAAATGAAGTGAGTGGTGAATATGGCTACTCTGATATTATGTTCAATGGTGCGAGTGAATATCTCAGGATTTTCAACAACGGCCTGTAACACATTACGCTGACTTTCTTCATTAGATTGCTTCTATCGGGAAACCACAGGTTTTTTAAATGATCCGTTTTTTTTTAAATTAGGAAATAAACGTCTAAATATTGATTTACCAGGTTGTCGACTCTCTAAATACTTAATAGATTAGGAACGTTCAGCATCAACACAATTTCTTTGGCACAAAATGTAACTTGACAACATTTTAAATATTTCAGTATTCAAAAAGTTGCCGTTTTCCATTTTAACCACAAATTAGGTAGGTAACTAGATATTGAAATAGGAACGATAATATATCAAAAATTCTAGTAAAGTATCATTATGACAACAGAGCAAAATAAAGTTGGTTTGAAGGTGGTTGACAATGTTTCGTGGTGTATTACATCAGTCAGGACTTCCATTATCTAATATAATATAGATTGATTTGAAATCCCTGAACAAAATTTCAGGATATTTCAAATCAATTCATATTATATTAGAAACAGTGGAAGTCCGAACTGATGTAGGACAAAATAAAGTTGATAATGAAATCTAATGAACGAAACAACGAATTGCAAATTGGTTCATATCAGATCATAACAAATACGAAACCGTTTTAAAAATTTCCCTACCTTTTTCATATTATTGAAAATGGCGGTGGTAGAGCTAAAAAACGCATTAGATGATTCTAGTTTTTGGCGAATATTTCAAAAACAAGCATCGATATTTTTTATCTGAAAAAATATTATTGAAGTTTTCTAAATTGTTACTTTTGTCCAATTCAACCGACATTGAATCCCAGATACAATAGTGGTATCAGATAAAAAAGGTCTACATATTTTATTTCAATTATTTCATTATTCTATACGTTCAAAATTGTTTAACATAAAGATTTCACTTTCTTAAATTCATCATCACGATTGTGATGAAAGAAAGAATATTGATGGTTTCAACGAAATATAGCTAATATGATTTTTCAAACGATATATGAGAGATAAGGAAAACAGCTGAAATTACATACAATGAGCCACCAAAATTTATCTAAAGCCTTGGTAGATAATAACATTATTCTAAGGTGTGTTGAAAGGCACGCATTACCGACTCTTTAGCCAAGGAAGCGGCTGGACTAAGAATTTTGGGACCTAGTGACACCTACGTCCTGATGACTTCGACAATTTCGGAGCTAGCCAAACACCATACCCATGCCCAATCCCTGGAGAGATAGGATGAAATCAAAGGATGCAGTTTTGCCAGGATCATTCTGGACGACCCTGGCCCAGCTTTTGGACGTTGGCGCCGAAGAAATATCTGGCGATGACCTGCAAAAACCTACGCTCAAAAGTAGGATTTCTGACTGGCCCCTGACTGACTGACTAAGGAAATACCTCCATATTATTGGGCTAGTGGACACACCTCTATGCAGAATTTGTGAACAGGAAAATGAAACTGTCAGGCATGTCTTATGCGAGTGTCCAGAGTTATCCTCAATGAGAGAGCGTGTGATCGGCAAGTCTTGGCATACACCTGCCGATATAAAGGAGATGTCTCCCAGTGACCTGTTCACCTTCTTGGAAAGGACAGGATGGGCCATGACCTAGGAGGGCAACTCTTCGGGAGGATGTAAAATGGGTCACATGTGTCCTAAGTGCTGTGGGCCTACACTCACTCTCCCTACTCTTCAGATACATATACATATGGTGGGTTCTTAGAAGATCCCTTCGGTTATTATATGTTGTTATTTCAGTGAAATATGTATTCCTCTGTGGATAGTGAATCTGATATGTATCAAATGCCTGGGTAGATATAAAAAAATTTGGGGCCTCAGCCCCAGTTAGGCAAAATAGGATTTGTCTACTAGTTAAATGATGTCTAACCCATCCAAACTCCTCACACAGGCTTTAGGATACCGTCCCGAAACAATAACTTATCCTAGAACGGCAACAATTTTGTCGACATGCGTTCCATCCTGAAGATGTCAACCAAGTTGACATCTTCAGGAGATTGAGTAGACTGAATAGATCAACTTGTTTCGTAAAACGCGCGTGGAAAAGAGTTTTGTAGTTCTAGAAATTTATTCCACACCAGTAGTTCCAGTTATACCCTTCAATGAATATTGTTGGAGGAATTTGATAGGAAACATTTGCTATAGAAAATGAGTTTGGGAAGCTGAAGAACTTTCTTCCACTATACAAATAATTTATATTTCATCAAAACCTTCTATATTAAATTGTGACAATGTTAAAAAAATATATAATGAATAACATTATACTGGAAAACATAATCTCATTCACCAGTCAAAGTTACAGAACTTTTCTCTCGCCTACATAATAATAATATACCCGAAACCTGAATGTGGTATGAACTTTTTCGGAATTCCAGTGACATCTCATTTCACAAAAAATATAAACTGCCGGATGTACCGAACTGAAAACACATTCAACCATATCAGACCCCCGTGTGAAACCCTCTATTACACGTTCAAATTATGTAATCTCTTACATAAATTAAAAGGCGAGCGTTGGCCTGCCACAACATGCTCATTTGTAACTGTCAAGACAAAATGCAACGTGTGTGCGATAACGGGCGACATATCTGTTGCAGTCCACAAAGCAATATCCGGATCCAAGTAGATAGTCGCAGTTGACAAGTATCGTGCTGGACTCATTCTGAATACCTCATGGGATAGGTGAGTTTGAATCGGTATATGTACTTTGGATACCGGTAGATGACTCAAGTTATTGTTTTAGTCTCTTGTATCTGAACCTCCAAGAAATAGTTGAAAATTTAATGGCAACCTTGTGAAACTTGACAACATTTTCACTACACAAAGAATATTTCAATTATCAATTAGATACTTCTGGAATCTTTCGTTTCAATCATTCCAAATTTTATATGCATATAGAAAATGCATATAGAGGAAATGAATGACTAAACCCCAGTACATGACCAATTTTCACTGATAGACAATTTAATGATATCTCATTCACTTCAAAACTAGGCCAAAGCCATTTTTAGGATTTTTTGACTCTGAAATGCAGGTTTTAAGACCTGACATTGTGGTTCCGCTCAAGGATACGATACGGCTAATTGTCAAAGTATTCCCAGCAGATACAATCGCCCTCTTCGCTCCTTGTTTATCGCCAACTAATTTCCAGTGGGATGGTGTTGGTGAACTTTTTCGTGGAAAATTTACAGCAAGGGGCTTTAGAGCAAGCGACCCTGAAACCATATTGTTGGCTGCGTTATGTTGATGAAACGTTTGTGATCCGACAAGATGGTGAATATACACTAAACAATTTTCCATAACGTCTCAACTCAACCCAAGAATTCAATTCTCAATGAAAGAAGAAAACAAAGGCTCTATAAAACCTACTTGGTTGTTGGTCATAAAGTGTACAGGAAAGAGTACACACAGACACGTATAGGATATTCGCGTTAAGAAGAGAATGACATCACAAGATGACAAGTTATGGAGTTGCCAACATATGCACTATTTCGAAATATCAAATTTTTTGATACAATTATTGGTTTCCTTGCTATTTACCTTACTTACTTTTAACTTACTTAGTTGAAATACAATTAGAGTGGCACTTCACCTTTTTTTGATAACAGGTAATGAATATTGAAATATTTTATTTGAATTCGTTCAATTGTATATATTTCATAATTACAACTCGTCATAATCATCATCGGAATCGAAATTTATTATAAGAGATTGAACATCTTCCCTGTCAAACTCAACTTTTCTGTCTCTTCACAATTTTATATTTTATTCGATATGTCGAATAGTTTCTGCCATCAGATGTAGTTTTGTCTAAAGCTTCTTTCCAAATAGCCTGGGATTTGTCAGCTGAAGTACCATCTCTTTTTATATTACCCATGTAGAAAATTTTTGTTGATATCCAAATATGTTCGATGGGATTAAACATGCATTGATACGGTGGAAGACAAAGCACTGGATGCCCATATTTTTTGCATGCGTATCAGGTTTATATGTAGTTGGTGGTTTATACCTATAATGTGAATTTATAATGTATTGATTCAGCTCCAATAACAGGCTTATTTACTTAGCATTTGCTTAGCATTCACTCAGCAACTCTACCAATTGTAGTTTGGGAAAAGTATTTCCGAAAGCAATGTTTTTGTTTGACAAACACTCTTGGATATCAGCTTTTTTCGATGCTGTTATTGGGGCTTATCTTATCACTTATTAATTACACCAGAAATTCTTTATAAATATCTTTACAAAGTATCAAAGATTAATTTTTCAATAATTACCCTGCCAGTTCATTACTAATTGGACAAATACCTATAGAGTTTCAATAAATTATAAGGAATTGATTTAATTATCAATTTTATTGTTCATTTACCACTTGTAGTGGAATTTAGTATTCCTAATTTTCTTAGGAGAATACTGGCTTTTCTATTTCCATTTTCCTTATCTTATTTTATTTAAATTTTTCATTAACCCTTACTTGGTTTTAAAAGTAAAATTTGTCGAGTAAAATTCAGAATATACCCAAAGGTTCTAAGGATATCC
>WOGP01008380.1:0-11252 GCA_015342065.1 Leptinotarsa undecemlineata
AAGTATTTAAATATTTTTTTAAAGAAAACGGTTGAAATGATTTAAAATGCGTTGTTTTAGAGCTCTTTTATGAAAACTACTTGAATTCGTCAAGAGAAACATTCCTCATTGCCCTTGATGCACGGTATTATTAGATTCTCCAACATATCCAAATATTTATCACTAGTCAAGTTATCATAGATAAGAGGAAGGTCATATGATGTCACCTAAAATTCCTGCCCAAACATTCAGTTTTTGAGGTCGTTGTGTATGAACTTGACGATATAAATGAGGACGACTCGCATCACTCCAATATCGAAAATTTTGCCGATTCCTCTCACCATTCAAACTAAGCGAACATTTATTCGAAAATCAAATTTTATACAAGAAATTCTGATGCAAGTTGATCCGTTCATTGAGAATTTCACAAAACTCGATATGTCTATCGAATTCATCTTCGTTCAATTCATGGACTAGTCTTATTTTATATGGATTACATTTGTACTTATGAAGGATCCTGAAATCATTTGTACGACTGATTCCTGATTCTCGAGATAACTTAGTGAGAGATTGCGAATTTTCCATTAGTCCAAAGTGCCCTAGAATTGCTGTAACAATAGCTTCATCGTTGAGAACTTCTGAACGGTTATGCTTTTTGTTGTTAACAGATCCAGTTTCCGAAACGAATTTGTGTCGTACATTTCTTCCTGGATCATTATCATTGAACATACGGGCAGCAGCTCAAGCATTATTTTCATTATGGTAGTACAAACTCACTACTTATTTCAATCTGTTCTCGAAGCGTATAAACCATTACTTCACAAGAATTCACAAAAACAGAAACTCCAATTGTAACTTCACCTAGTAGGTAATCGTTATTGCGTTATTGTAGAATGAGACAAATACAAAAAGAAAGAGAATATCGAATTCAAACTTGACGAGGCAACATAAAACTTTTTCAAAGTATACTTCACAAAAACACCTATGAAATCAAGGTAACAGATTGTATAGAAATTCATTCAGGGTGGCTCGTTTTCAACTCAAATAATTTTTAGCTTCGAAACTATGAGCTTCAGACTATACTGTATTCTACTTAGTTGAAATCTGTTCATCATGGAACATCTGATAATGCAAAATAATTGTTCCATTAAAAAATAAATGGTGACATGCTCTGTCATGCTGAATATGTCAAAATGTGTCCCCCTGTATACTATTGTTGAGGTCTAAAGCACATGAACTTCAAACGTTCAAGCCAGTCTCGATATACCTACATATAGTAGGTTTAATGGACTGATGCCTATCAGAAAACAACTATTCCCCTGGCTAATACCACGAAGGGCGTTGAATTATATCTGACAGGCGTCAGTGCAGGAATCTTCACAGAAGGTTTTCCTGCATATGCAATTGGCAATACAACTGCAATAATACAATACATTTGCTTTAGATTTGTTTACTGCCAGTCTTCAAGTATAGCCCACTGACTAATGTTGAGGATAATTGTTATTTCATGATTTGAAGTCTAGTTATCGTAGTTTTTTTTGCTATACTTCAAAAGAATATAAAATAAATCGATATTGTGTTGTTACTACGATGAACTACACTCAATGTAGAACCTATTTCAAAACTTTTTAGCGCATTATTACTTGTATTTCGTTGTTTGAATAATATCAATAGTGCTACCTCAGTACCCGATAAGAATACACAAAATGGACATTACTATATTTATTAGGATCGTTTGTAGCTGAAGTAGGCTAAAAAAATTGATTTTTTTCAAAGCGGGTTCTAGCGTAACGGAGCTAAAGTTAGCAACTGTGCTTCACCTTACTATAATTTTTTATGATTATCGATTCATCAACTAGAGATGAAATATATTACAATAGGACATTGCTTTGATGCCTCGATTGAACCGATAGCCCCTTAACCCACCGATTGTGACTCTCTCAACAACTGTTTACAAATTGTCATAATAGAATTCGACCACTCAAGAAATACCCTAATCTATGTACGGCTCCTCTAAGTGGCACAGTGCATGGGAAATGACGCAAAAAGAACGACAAAAGAAGACGGTTGGTTGATAATTAGCCCAGAGTCGGGCGCCATGAGTGGCAAGTTCCGACATCGGAGGACAAGCGACAACAATAAAGATCGCATTTCGTGTAACTGGATAAAAGAATGCTCGAAATACCAGCACAGGGGCATACTCGATTTCCTATATTCTTATTCTCTTCTATGTGATCATAATTTGAGGGAGCAACATGTGATGATCGGTTGAGCAGTGGCGTACAGCCTTGGTGGAATATAAAAAATAATTGAGAAGCGAAAATTGACAAATAGTAATGGAACGAAGTTAATTCAATATTTCCGATTATAACTGTGAATAATCGGAGTATATTCAGAGATATACCTAATCGATATTTTGTCTGGAGGTTGTAAAATAAGCAAGGTGCACATTCACCAAGAGAGCAGTTCTTGAGGTATTTATTCTGGTTGGAGTTGGTATTCAAAACCAGGCAAGGAGGTTTCCACCCACCAAGTCTCATCATTGGTGCTAAGCTGAACCACTGATCTGTCCCTAAAAAACAAGCCTGCAAGTGAAGGTGATAACATCTATGCCTACGAAGACGCCAGAAGACTCAATTTGCGCATATCAAGGATAAACAAAGGCTCCCTAAAGTGGGGAACTTCGGATCAAGCTTAGTCATCGACCACCGAACGAGATTCATCCTCTGCCTTCCACTGCAGCTTTCACTGCAAGGCATCTCGATGTATTTGTGATCCAATAACACTGTTTGACAAGGAAGGGGTTTCTCCTTCTTGTTGGAAGATTGCTCACGTTTCGCCTATTCGCAAAAATGCCAAGAAAAATCTTTCAAATAACTATAGACCAGTCGCATTGCTATCAAAAATTATGGAGAAAGCCGTAAACCACCATATTCTCAAATCTTTGGAATGCTTCAACATTTTGAGCAATCATCAATATGGCTTTCGAAAAAAAGATCAACAGGCCTTCTATCGTATGTTATACATATTTGAAATAACGCAGTTGGGAGTCAAGAGATGTTTTGTGTATGGCTCTCCAGCTTTCTGAAATAACGTACCCTGCACGTGGCCGCCGATGGATATCTCACGAATACTTTTACCATCAACGCTGGTGTTCCCGAAGGAATACCTCATTTTACTGTACATTAACGAATTATTGGAAAAAAAAAACAATAATCCAATATATTGCTTTGCTGACTACAGCACACTTGTCTTGACATTCCATTTGAATGCCGATAAGGCAAGTGTCTTACAGCGAAACATCAGATGTCTAGCAGTGAGGATGACAGTGTTCCATTTAAGTGAAATTTTACTTCTTTCATTAATTGCATTGTGTAGGAATCCTGTGAATGATATCTGATTCGATTCTATACGAATGTTTGGAATTCAAACGAAATAGAGAAAAGTATTTTTCTTATAATATCATAGACAGCCAAAAACGTTTTTCCCAAAAATCATTCTCCTAAAAATATATCCTTTCCATTCATTCAATATTAAATAGTCCAACGTAGATTAGTTTAAGTTATCACTCCTGCCGGGCGTCCCGAGACACATACATGTTTTTTATATTTTTGAGTTATCACTAATATGAACATAGAATACATCCTAGATTTCTCAGTTACATCAGCACCGAATTCCTACCTATCATGAATGTTTGAATGTGTTCAAGAAAAATATTGATTATTCATAAAATTTTATGTTAAAATTTGGAGTATTATGTTTTCCCAAAAATTAATCTCACTCTAACCATGAGTAAATTCACGATGATACATTTTGTCACCCTCATATCATAATATCTACCAAAATCAGTGCACCCTCAAGAGCCGTCTATGTGTGTATTTTAGCGCCGGGAAGTACGTCTGCCAGGTCTAGACCGCTGCCAGCACGATATTTGGTATTTAAATAAAAATAATCAGGTCAGGACTTCTGAGGTATTGTTTATTCTTTTGTTGTTATCCATATGGTGGAAATTATGTATTTCACTATGCGTTTCACACTGTATTGAAGAATTGAATATATTTCGTTGTATGATGAATGAATAGGGTTTAAAAATGAATAGAGAAAACGTATTGAAATTTCAGTATATGTATAATGGCAATGCCACAGAAAAATGTAAAACATTGAAAAATAAACTATGGAACCCCTCAAAAAAATCAATAGGGAACAACACATTCATCAAATGTTCAACTATAGAAAGTATTCAAAATTCGAATAATAATAATAATAGCATTTTGCGTTGTTTGATGTAATAGACAAGTAGTAAGAAATTTACAATCGTATAATATTCTATATATTATAGTCTCCTGATGGTAATGATGTCAAGCTTACAAAATATATGAAATCGGTCAACCCAATTTACTTTGTCTTGAAAAAGTCTCTCTTCAGATGAATTATAACAATAGCGTGTGTAAGTTCATATTTTGAACATATTTTTTACTGAAAAGTTTATTAATCCCGTCCTTTCACATATACTATTAGGTTTTTCACACGTTTTCCCATGCATCGTGATAGTTTGAGGCATTTTAGGTATCACTCCCAGTGAAACAGCCTGAAAGGGTGTAACAATTTCAAGGTAACATTCAACATTCTCGTATACACTCACATATGAGTTATGATCTGATATAAATATCAATAATGAGCTAGATAATGGAGCTGAAAGATTTGGTGTTGAGACAACAAGATGATAATTGAAAGATATACGGAAAAAGGAAGTGTGTGAACACCCTATGTTAAATTTACTCTTTGTGAGAATTGAGAGTGATTATTGGATCACCGAAGATTGGCGAGTTCCTCGAGGTAGTAGAACCATAATCAAATTAACAAGAAAGCAAGCGAGCAAATATGAGGTCTTTTCAGAAGTTTTGTACGTTTCAATGTAATGTGTTTTTGTAGTTCCTCTTCTCAATAAATATTTATTCTGTGTCATGGTGTATATTGATCGATAGGGAATCTTGTACCCTATACGTTGATGCTGATCACTTTTTCCAAATTTTCAGCTTATTACTATATGATGTTGTTAAGCAATTTTGGGCCAGTTTTTCTCTACGGATTAGGATTGAACCAAAGCGCTACCGAAGCAGCCCGAAAAGTCAACCAAGCATTTGGCAATAATCCTAATGAACGCAGCGTTCGACGTTGGTTTACGAAATTTCGTTCCGGAGATTTTGGCCTCGAAGATTAGCCCCGAAGTGATCGACCTACAATAATCCAGGACGAGGATTTAAGCACCCTGGTGAAGACAGACCCATCTCACACAGTCCATGGGATGCCGAAAGAAATGAGCGTCTGTCCAGCCAACCATCTAAAACCACAGGTGGCTGCGGTTTTTGATGGTTTGAAACATTTTGGAAAGGTCAAATAGCTCGAAAAGTGGGTGCCCCACAATTTGAACGATCAACAGAAATTGTCACATTTCGAGGTATATTCTTCTTTGCTTTTGCGCAAACAAAACGAAATATTTTACGACATCAGGAGACGTTCAGGACAGTGGTTGGACACTGATGAGCCAACGAGGACTTCCGAAAGATGAAAACCCCCACAAAAAGACCATGGGTAGTGGGGTCAGCGGCTGATGTGATTCACTTTAACTTTCTGTAGCCGGGACAAACCATTACCTTAATTTTGGAATATTTCCTTTATTAAATTGATGGATGTAGCTGTTACTTTTTCATTATTTCTTTTATGTTTGTTACACAACTTGTAAAATTCTAATTCTCAAAACATTTAAATATTTTGAAAAAAGTGTTGTTGAATTTTTGAATAATTCATGCTTGAACTTGATATCAGCTGGAGGAATTAGGTTTTAGCTCTAAAAATCATTCATAGTAAGATTGATAAGCGAAATTGAGAGTAGTAACCGTCTCTTGTTTTCTTTTATTTAAAAAGGAAAAAGGTAATATCTTAAAAGCGGTGACACATATGACACGTTTCACAAAAGTAGTTTTTATTTTTGAAAGGAACTAAAAAAATATTTATATAATATATTGAATGTTCAGTTGAAAATGTCTGGAAAAAAGATTTTTGCCTAACTACTTTTGGGGCTTTAAAACTGAAAGGAATTACTTTCCTAAATAAAAAACATCTAAAGAAAGTTTAGTATATAAATTTCATGTTTCCATAGATTATTCAATTTCCAAGCAAAATTAAATACACGTTATTGACTAATTTTATGAACATTGTGGTTTATATTACGAAATAACTTCTGAGTGAAGTTTTCAGTTTGTTTTTTGTATCTCCCGGACATGTAGATGCGGCAACAATGCGGAGATATGAATATTATAGAACATTGGATTACAAGATGATGAATCTGATGAGGCGCAGATCACATCAAGATTAGATCACATCCTTCTATTAGCAGACAACATAGTTCTCCAGACACGTCTAAGAGACCATAGAGTTTAAAATACCCTACATGAATAACTATATGTATATACCTATGTATTTGAACAGCACTATTTACGATTGTGTGAATAGTGGTTTTATTAGGGATAACTTTCGTAAAAATGGTAAAATAAATTGCTTTTCCACCAAAAATCTAGTTCGTTTTATAAATTCCTGGACAAAATAATCATTTGAGTTAACTTATTTATATTCAACATTAATTTTCCTAAAGGCATGGTACAAGTTAGGTTTTCATTATTATTTTCATATTACTTTATCGCTTGGATGAAGCAAGCACATAAAAACTATCCAATTTCTATTTATAGTGTTTGAATTATATCCAAAATATTTCACAATGTTACCTATAGAATGAAATGACTACCAGCGCCTCATATATTATTATAACGATACAAATAGATTAAAACTTCAATAATTTGAATTTATAATGCTAATAATTTATACATAAACTCACTCATTTATGTGGAGACATAAATCCTAGAGAAAATGAATATGATGGAAACGACTGACCATAGTTAGTTCTTCCCTGTAAGCAGGAAGTCTTTCGTATAATTTAATCACTGAAATAAAACAAAGTTCGTTTCTCGTTAGGATTCAGAATACATGGTTAAGAGAAAAAACTTTTAATTAATCAACATTCATCTTTAAATGCATACCTAGTAATGATTGCCGTTGAATCATTTGTTTCTGGCTTGTGGTCTGGCTCTTGGTCGATACCACAATTCGTTAAAATGATTTACCTGGCAATTAAACATAATTCTCATTACTCAGTATCACTTGCTGTTTGTTTGTTTTCATAAAAAATATGTTTCCTTTTAATTCAAATGAATTTTAACATAATAAAATCAAAGGGGATATTTTTCTGTACTAGAATGAGCAACTTTTCAATGAATAATTCTTGGAACGAATATGAAAATAAAACATTCATTTTTTAAATATGTTTCTAGGTACTTCTTAAACTGAGACCCCAATACTACAAAAAGTATCATTGTATCAATTATAAGGGCTATATATTATAAAGGGATATCAGGGTGACAATCTATACAAATAATACTGTATGTATTCAACTTAATATGATTGTGAAAAATTGCGTCCTAAAAGTACAAAATAAAAATTTTATTTTAGAGGTAGAGAAATGAGGGTAAAATGATTTGGGTTGAGGCTAGAATTATCAGTTGTTTTCAAATATTTTCCCTCAAAATTTTGTTCAAATAATGTGTGAGAAATTACAGTATAATTTGCTCCAGAATCCATATTAAAAGTGTACAATTTATTATGTTTGTTTTTGCTTCCGATCTGTACAGAGAATAGTCTTCCGATTCTAAAAAGTTATTTCTATTTCCATTCAATTCATTGAATGAATTTGCATTTATTTTATTTGTACACATAGGAGGAAGATGCAATTTTTTATCACATAGATGACATTTACAAGTAATATAAGAACACTTAGATATCTGTTTTATGGTTCTTACGGCCGCAATCGGAGCATTTGGAACGTGATGGTGGATCCGTACGGATTCCCCTCTTTGAGCCGCTCCCTCCTGATCCCGAATTACTGCCGCTCGTATCTGCTGGACTGTTGTTTTCGCAGTTGTTTTTCCTTGACGATGATTCTCGGAATGCAAGTAGTCTCTTATGCTCAGAAGATCTGGACTTGCTATTCGTGTAGTCGATTTCCAGTCCTGTTGTAATTTTGTGCAACCGTACTTTTGGAAGACGTAAGGTCTATGATTTCAGCAGAAATCACTGTTTCATTTTCTTCATATAGCCTATCCTTCACTCGACCAGAGTCATAGCCGATGATAAAACGATTTACTAAAGCCTTATTAATTTCCTCAGCTCCACAAAATTTGCAAAAGAGGATGTATGCCTCTCCACTCACAAGCGATTTCGGTTAAATTGGTGACACGTGTGAATCATTGTATGTATGCCACGTGCCAGTATAAGGATGTCTGCAGAATGCTGTATAATGTCCGCTGTAGGTAGACCCACTGTGATTCGAAAGTGCATATAGATTATAACGACAAGGAGTCACATTTTCTGCTTTGTGTCAAAGAAAATCTTTCAAAATGAATGACTAAAATACGGGGAAACTTATGGATCGATAGAGACTTTGTGCATTTTCTTCTTTCCTAGCAACTTGAACACGTCGGTTTTTCATGCCCATCCAAAGTTTTCTCTCTTGTGAAGAAATCCAAGCACTGTGATAAATTCAATTGGCCAGTTCTTTGTGGTATGGGAAGTGACAAGTCCCAGAAAGAATCGAAGGAGTACAGATGAGTCTCCACAATTTGTGCACTTCATCGTGGATTTTAATTGACCAACGAAATTATCTACAATCTTAGAGTTATATGCCATGACTCTTGCACTGTCGCTCAATATTTCGTCAATTAATTATAATTAATATTTGACGTATTTCGGGTTTTTGTTCAAATATGTCCAGGTAACCAAAGTTTTTAATTTATTCTATTTGACTTTCACATAGTGTATTTGGGATAATTCCATTCACAAATTATTTGAACCGCAAATTAATGTTATAAATTATTCTAATATTTTTTAAAATAGTGTAAAGTTTAAAATAGTAATATTAGTATACTCTGAAGTATGATTGATTATGAAATTTATTTTTTCTGTATTATAAAATGGAAATGGATAATGAAAATGTCAATAATAATAATAATGAACGTGTTTCATTATATAATGCGTTTTCTTTTTGTCGAAGGAGAAACTTTTGAAAAACTTGTTTCATTCATATTTGGAACTGAACAGATTAACCTTTTCTCCTACTGGACACGTTAGCTTGTCAGTTTCTTCTTCTTTCTCTTCTTCTTAATTGGTATCTTATCATATTTGCGTTATTTGACATGCTAGAAGTAAAAAAATAGCGAAAAATGTTGAAAATGCCTGTTATTTTTGTGAATAAATGCAAATAACACTTTATTTATGATCGTTATAAATTTATCGAAAACCTCATTTAAAAGATCTATCAATTCTCTATTAAAATTTATTCAATGTTTACTTCCATATTTCTATTGGTTTCAAAGTTATAATAATTTTTTAGTTCACAAATCGAGTGATTCATTCAACTTTTGAAGCACATAATTTTTAAAAGTACAATGCAAACATTTTCTTCAGAAGTTTGAAATATATGATTGTTTTTGTAATTTTTAGCAAATCAAAACAAAAGATATCGCAGTTCGGTATTTGTTTATAACAAATTGTTTAGTTAATAAACAATGACATTATCAATGAAAAAAAAATTGTTTATTCGTAATGTCAGTTATGATTTTCAAAATTGGAAACGTTTCTTAAGTGTTTATTCAAACATTTGCAATATAATGAAAATGGTTATAAACAATTGAGAATTGTTTTTCTCAAATTCATTATATTATAAAGACAACAAAATGATACAAAAAATGTTTCAAACATATTCTATTCGTTCATAAAAAAATGGCGCTAAATAAGTTTTGTTCAACTCACCGAATGTCTTTATTCAGTACAAAAACCCGGAAAAAATTATAAAAATATGTCGATTATTCAGTTTTTGTTATTATTAAAATTTTAGTAAACAAACTATTGAAATTTTTCAAACTTACATAATATGATCTTATTAAGTACACTGATTAAAAGAGTTCCAAGAAACGAAACATTTTTTGGAAAATAATTCAAACACTTTTTTTTGTCTTCAATGTATACGCAATTCGAGTGAAATTTTTTCCAACATGTATCAATTTTTTATAGCATTCAGAATACATTCAAAAAAAAATTAATTAATGCTTATAAGTTATTATTTGATTTTGTGACGTTGTATATTCAAATTCACCCTAGGAGGCCTATTTTTTTGTTAAAATTAAAATTATAAATTAACCTGTAGTAGAAGTCCATTATATCTCGAAGTGGAGTGAAGCAGATTTACGATGCAGAAAAACTAAAAGTTGTCTCTACAATTTAATATCACCCTCAGATGTTAGAAAGGTAAAACCAACAGTCAGTATATGTTTGAAACCTATATAGGTTCATCCTTAGCTAATTTGTTAAAATTTCTACAATGAAAAAAGAATAACATAACAATATTTATTACAATAAAAGAAGGACAACATAACAATAGTTAATACTTCATTGTATCAACTATTATTATGTTGTTATTCTTTCATTGAAGAATTTTTAACAAACTGACTGAGGATGAACTCATACAGATTCGTAACATGTACTGATTGATGGTTTTTACCGTTCTAATATTTGAGGGTGATATTAAATTGTAGAGATAACTTTGAGATTTTGTGCATCGTAAAATTATAAATAATAGAGATAGAATTTTGGGTAGGGGGACTCTTTTGGGAAATTTTCTCATTCCTAGGGATAATTTTTTTAATTTCCTCATGTTTCATAGTTTTCGAAATACAAGCTAAAATCTAAATACCTTGTTTTACATATCAATTTTTCAAATTGATACAATCAATTTTTATGTGCTACAAACGATATCAGCACATTTTTTTTATATGCCATTTCAAATCGAATGAACTATCGTACGTATTTTTTCGACCATGAAATAATATGCTAAATAAAAGGTTTTATTGAAAATTCCTGGGGCAAGTCGTTTCAATTGACCTTCACACTTATATAGGGATAATGGTCTAACTGAAAACTACATGTATAATTCCTTGATTTATATTAGGAAAATAATTTGTCGGTATAACGTTGATAACTTTTGAAATGAACACAGTAATACGCATTTTTATTGAATAATTCAATTTCATTTTTCTTCCTGTATACTTTATGTTTGGAATTCAAAAATATTTTTGATGGTGTATATTAATTGGATAGTAATGACGTAT
>WOGP01008381.1:0-11252 GCA_015342065.1 Leptinotarsa undecemlineata
CCAGTACTAGAAAGATTTCTTTCCAGATAAATGTTGATCATATGACGGTATTTCGAATTTTAAAGGAACAACTCTTATACCCTTACCATCTGCAACGAGTACAGGCACTGTTACCGCGAGAATTTCCGAACCGTCTTGAATTTTGCAATTGGGTGCTGGAAATGATTAGAAGAAATTGTGACTTTCTGAAGACGATAGAATTCACAGACGAATGTAGTTTTTCTCGGGAAAAGATTATTAGTTTTCATAATTGCCACATATGGGCTGATGAAAAGCCTCACGCTATTGTCGAAACTAACTATCAAGAACAGTTTTTTCTTAATGTGTGGCTCGGAGTTATTGGGGATGATTTAATTGCGCCTATTTTCTTCCTCCTGGATTGAATGGTGAGGCATACGTTCAATTTTTAAAAGAAGTTCATCCAGTACTACTGAAGGAAGTTCCTTTGGGCGTCAGAAGGGATATGTTCTTTATGCATGATGGGACTCCCACCCATTTTAGTCAAGGAGTACGTCAGCATCTAACTGAATCATTTGCAAATCAGTGGATAATTCGAGGAGGACCACAGAACTGGCCCGCTCGATTCCCATGTCTAAATCCTCTCGATTTCTCTATTTGGGGCCATTTACAGCATTTGGTTTATCGTACTCCTGTTCGCGATGTAGAGGACTCAAGAAACTGCATCATTGATGCGTGCAGGGTAATCAGAGATACATCAGGAATACTGGATCGAATACGTGGCTCAATGCGCGACGTCTAGACGCATGCGTAATGTCTGAAGGTAGACATATCAAACATTCACTATGATTTCTATGTGTTGTGTGATTTCTATATACTAACTACTACAAAATAACAATAAATCCAGTTCGCATTTATGACGATGTATCTCTGTAGTTGTTCGTAAAATAATTTTTTGCTGCGAACTGGTTTATTTTGGGAAAAAACCCAAGAGATATTTTTTGTTAAGAATGAAACAGGATATCGGAAATGAATTTTCAATTGGTAAGCAAATTATAAGACAAAAAGTTACATTGGAAATAAATTTTAGGGGTTGCGTTTTCCACCTCTTACAACCGTGGGGTAACCAAATAAATTTCTGGCAAAGTGTCTTGGTAGTCCAAAATGACAAATTAATTTCAATATTGTAACTTTTCCAGTGCTAGTGAAAAAAATTGTTATACAAACCTTATACACCCCCTTTAAGGAGCTGTATCTTAACAAGGGATGCTTCAATGAAGTTTCTTCATATGAAAGATCCTATCTTTTTTTCGAAGAGAAATCACCTTCTTGAATATTTTACACTTATTCAGCTACATCCTGTTTAATTTGCATACAGTATCGATGAAACTCTATTGGATAGAAGTAGGTAACACTATCACGGATCTAGGTGTCCATTGTGATTATCAACTCACTTTTGAGAACCAAATTTATTTTATTGTTGACAATGCCTAGCGCTCTTATGGTTTTATTGGTAGAAATAGTAAGGATTTCCATTATATTTCATCTCCTACTTCCCTATATTTCAGCTTAAAAAGGTCAAGGTTAGAATATGGGTCCTTAATATGAAATCCCATTCATGATACTGGCGTGTATTGTCAAAGAAATTGTTCTTGTTTCTCTTGAAAAAAAACAACAAGCATTTGTTCTTTTTTCACATGATTTTTCGAATGGTATTAACAGATTTTTTCCTGTAACAATATCGGCTTCTGCAAGTTTTTGTCTTTTTATGCAAAAGAACTCAAACCAATTTATCGTTGATATCACCAGTGAATTTAATTTGGAGCTCTGCAAACTGTTTACCTCATGTAATATTTTATTATTGTGGTATATGCGAGCTGAAAAATAAATCGTCTGCGCATTTGTGAGTTGATGATTTATACTTCATTTTGATTTTATTTGTTGTTTTTCATCAAACTATTTTTTATTGCATTTGATTGAAATAGTGCTATAATAATTTTTTTTTGAGTATTTCATCAGTTCGGACTTCCATTGTCTTGTCCATTGTATTTGAAATACCTAAAAAAAAATTAAAAAATCAACCTGAAATAACAATTTCATTAAACAAAAAACTGAAATTACAGTGAAATAACATACAAGCTACAACCAAAAAATTTAAATATTATTGAAAGCTGAAAATTAAAAATATTATCAACAGAAATTGAAAAATTAAAATTAAAAGATTCCAATCCAAGTTACGTCACGACGTTTCGATTGTTAGTATCCACAATTATCTTTGGGTAATAACAGTTTTCACAATAACAGTTTATCATAAAATCATCAATTTAAAACTTCTATTAATATTTAAATATTTTGATTGTAGCTTGTATGTTATTTTTTTGTAATTTGAGTTTTTTGTTTAATAAAATTGTTATTTTCGGTTGATCTTTTCAGTTTTTTTCAGGGATTTCAGATCAATTTATATATATTAGACAATGGAAGTTCGAACTGATGAAATACACCACGAAACATTATCAACCACGTCAAACAAAATTTTATTGAATTGAGTAAATTACGTGAATTTTTTGTGAAAATGTAATAACTATCATTATACGTAGTTTCAATAATTATTATCAAGTAATAGGTTAGTGGAGTCATACATTTTAAATAAACTTTTGAACTCCCATATTTACTACTCCTTGTTTTTATGAATATCTTCGTTTCTCGACTAATAACGAGAAGAGCTCGTCTTTTTTCATGTGCATCAATTTCAATGAAATATGCGGCTTGTTTAATATTTTCATTCATAGAACTCAAGTTTGAAATGAATTATTTCTTTCTCTTTTTTTTACAAACATTACTTGTTGCACCTCCTTTAAACAAATTGTGTGTGAATTCTTTCACTGTTTGGCAATGGAAGATATATTATTATTATCATCATTATAAAAATTTTCAGAAGCATGTCATCAAATACTTGTTATGAACAGAACATCCCTACCCACCCTTACAAAATATCCAACATGATGTATGTTACTCTCACTCTATTTACAAATCCCCCCTTCCCCCGTACTCCTCGTAGAGCAGGTGAACACGATAGCTAGTGGCATTACAAAATTTCAAAAAGGATTATTGTGCAAACAGTTTCGTTGGGGAGGATTACGCCCTACGTACCAAATACCTGGCGATCTATTAAACGGGACTGGAAACTTTCGCGGAAAACGCCAATGAAGTTTTCTTTCGCCTAATCCTAAATTAATTGGATAACTTTGACCTGGAACCTGGCCCTGGAGAATGGGGTATTTGTGTATTTGATGCGAGGGCAAATCGCGGGGGTGGTTTTAATTCGGTCGAGAAATCACTCAGGCATGTTTTCGGGTAGCTGTTGTCCGTTTGTGCTGAGATTCCGCCTTTTTTTAGGGTCCTGTCTGTTCACAGTGAAATGGATAGTATAGATTCGTAGTGCCTTATGAATAGTAATCTAATTGAACTGAAGAACATCGAACTACAATTGGCTTTTCAACAAATTAGTTGAAATAATTCAATAGTCTGGTGCCGAACTAGATGAAACTGCTCCTAACATTATAATTATGCTGGATATCAGTATTCCCAACAGATAACCTGATATGACATATTCGCAAGACAGATTACACACATAACTCATTCCAAAAATCTTACAATTTGTTACATCAGAGTATGAAAACCATCCCTAGATTGATGGAAGATAATGTCGCAACTCAGTACTCGCTTTGCTTATTACGAGAGTTTTTATCGCTGTTTCACCTAACCTTCATTCATCCAAATTATAAAAGAACTCATTTATTATGGAATAAACTAGAAAAATACGCTCAGTAATGAAACAACATTAAATAAAATAAAAGAATCACCAAAAACTTACATTATAGTCACCTAGAAGGATCGAAGAAAATGAGATGTGCTGGATTATACATATGTCATGCAACCGTTTCTGAAGAGTGATCAAGAATATTGTATACTCAATACTTTATCCTTGTGACCTTGACCTTAAAAAATTTTATATAGATTCATATGCCGAGGTTGCAACTTTGCTCGGGTCACCGTACTAAGGTAAAATGCTTAATACGCACCCGTGCAACGTTGCATATTTAGAGATTGTTTTATATTTCTATACGCTGTAATCGTATCAATTTCAATGTCTATGAACTAAGATTATCAACAGAGGAAATAATGGAAACTGAGTAGTTTTGTTGTAGAATATTGAAGATGAGGTTGGAACATCTCTCAATTCGTGTATTTGCTTGAATGAATTTGAATTATTTCATGACTATTTTCTATATTTGATAGTAACTTCACTTGGTGAAATATGAAAAATTTGTTCAGCGTGGCATTTTCTGTCTGAATTTTGGAATAATCTAACACATTGTGATCCAACAGATTATTATGGAGTAGTTTTGAAAATGGTGTAATAGCCGAAACTAGTCAACAATAAACAAATTTAGTGGAAAATAGACAAAAGTGTGTTTTTGTAGTGTATCCTCAGTGAACATGAATTTCCACAAAATAAACAAGTCGTCAATCAAAGAAGTGAAATCAAAGAAGTATTATGGAGTACCTGATATCAGATTTGATCACACGAAAATTAGTTCATTAGAATCACTTTCCTAATCTGATAAATTTTTCAATTTCACCTGTACTGAAACATGCAAGATGGTTTGGAGTCTTTCAACTTCGATTCATAATGAACTATTTCATGGTGGTTGGATCACCTGTTTTGTTGTTATGTTAGGTTAGGACCAGAGATAGTGGGTCTATTCGACAATTCACCGCAACCAACAAGGGTTTATTGTGACTCTCACCTATTCACACTTGATTAAATAAACCCAGCTTCTCAAAGAAGCCGATAAGTTTGTATGGCGGGTGGTTTTTCAGGTCAGACGGTAAGAGTACGGCTCAGCCGAACTCTTGGCCTGTTAAACTTCGTCGTTCATCTCTACTGTAGTCCAACAACTGTTTGGTATCAAGCTTCGAAGGGTTAATAAACGCCTTGAAGTGAGCCAGTCCTGGAAGATTCTGCCAAAAGTCTATGAATCTTCTTGCGATTCAGGTATTCAATCTGTTTTTGGCAAAGCCTAAAGCGATGCCCATGACACATTTTGGTCCGATGAAGCTGCTTGCAAGCCCGTCCTTTGGTATGGAGTCAGCAGCCTCATTGCCTTCCAATAACCAATTATGGGAGATAAATTTCGAAGTGTTCTTTTCAATGAATTTTCAATACATATACATGGAATAATTCAAGTTACAAGCACACTGTTGATTGAGTTCAAATATTTCTACACTGATAAGAGGTATTTTATCAGAACCGATCTATAGGTCATCTACTCGATGAATTTCAGCGAGGGCCAATGTTTATCGTTGTATAGGAGAGAAAGTAGTTGTTTTCTCACCGGCACTGACTGTGAGAGATCGTTGGCAGAGATGAGAGATGAATATTTCTAGCAACATTTCCAAATTATACTGATAACAATAATGAGACATAGCACTGATGAAACATATGGCAGGGAGAAACAGCACATTTTGGTGCTGGTGTGTGTGTTTTTTTTTAATTTTTATTGCTGAAATTGATCAGCATCATGTCCCGGTATTATCTTTCTCCATTCTTTGCCTTTCTTCTATATTATTCATCCTCGGTCCTTTTTATTTATATTTTCCAGTTCTAACTTCTTTTTTTCTCTCTCCGTTTCCGCCTACTTTCTTGTTCTCTCAATTTGTTTGTTTCCTTTATTTTTTGCTGCTCAAGTTGTTGAGTGACGTATCTTTCATCATTTATTTTGAAGTGATGATAATTTCCATCAGTTCGGACTTCCATTGTCTAATAATATGTAAAATGATTTGAAATCTCTGAAAGTACCAATACAAAACTAAAATTCAAAGGAAGAACACAAAGTAACGATTATATTAGCCAAAAGAATCTTAAAATAAAAATACGGTAAAATGAAAAACAAGTGAAAAAATAGAACAATTACACCAAAAAAATTAGAAGATTCCAAACCAAATTACTTCACGACGTTTCGATTGTCAGTACTCACAATCGACTTCGGCTGATAAACAGTCATCACCCGTCATTCAATTTTCAATTTCTTGCCCAATTATTATTTTATTGCAATTTCATTTCAGGATTTTTTTTGCTCAATGTAATTGCTATTCCAGCTATTCATTCAGCAGTCATCACGCGAAGATGATTGTGGATACTGACAATCGAAACGTCGTGTAGCAACTTGTTTTGGAATCCCTCAATTTCAATTCTTCATTTTATATGTGATTAGACAATGGTAGCCCGAACTGATGAAATTTTTTTTATTCATTTTCATTTTCTCTTCATCCTCTGTGTATTTTTTCTGTTCTTCGAGTTCCTGATCTTTGGTTTTTGTTTTTGATTTCATTGTATTTAATTATATTCCAGCCATTTTCTGCTGTAGGCAATGATGAGAACTGTCAGGAATATACCTGGAAGTGATTATATTTTTTTCTATATACATACATCAAGGTAGGTAGGTGGGTTTGAATTGAGTGGGTCTATTCGACCTTCCATCGCAACCCAAAAGGGTTTATTGTGGCTCACACGTATTCGCACTCGGCCAAATAAACTAGCTTCTCAATGAAGCCGATTAGTTTGAATGGTGAGTGGTCTTTCAGGTCAGATGGTGAGAGTACGGATCTGCGGAACTCAAAAAACCTGACTCGGATCCCAGCGACGCAGGCACAAAGTTAATGCTTTGCTTTTTATCATTTTCCAGACAGAGAAGACACACACTGTCTTTCGACAGTGGAAGGGAGAATAAATGCCTTGAAGTGATCCAATCCTGGAAGATTCTGCCAGAAGTCCATAAATCTTCTTGCCATCCAGGTGTTCAGTGTTTGTTTGGCAAAACCCAAAACGATGCCAATGACAGACTCTGGTCCAATCAAGCCGCTCGCAGCACACTCCTTTTCAAGAAAGTCAGCAGCTTTATTACCTTCCAGACCAGGATGGCCAGGAATACAGACCAGAGACAATCTGTTTTATCTTTCGATCGAGGAGAGTCGTTTTCGGCAGTTTACTACCAATTTAGACATTGCTCGGTAGGAGCCAAGAGCTTTCAACGCCGCTTGACTGTCCGAGAATATTTTTATTGACTTTTGTGTGAGGTTGGATTTATCCAATCTCTCCGCACACAATTCAATAGCGTACAATTCCGTTTGAAATACAGTGGCATAAGTTCCTTGGCAGGTAGACAACTCTGACCTGGGTCTGCGACTGTAAACACCTGCACCAGAATCGGAAGGTGTTTTTAATCCATCTGTGAACCAACCACCATCTGCTCCTAATATTTCCTTCTCACAGAGGATACAGTCCACTCCACTCGGTTATAGTACTTTATAAGCCAATTCGTAGTTGACAGTTGGAGGCATAAATTCAGAGGTCATTTTCAGAATGCTGTGACTTTCAGTGTCAACCAACAGTCTGTTACACTCTGCACTGAATTAATTTGTGCAATTGGCAATGTATTTGTATATACATATACATCAAACTCTAGACTCTTTTTGATATTTTTTTCCTCTGTTTTTTGGGGATAGTCATGGAGTTATTTCATTCGAAAATCTTCAAAAATCATTACGAATATACTAGGCGTTACTTGACATTCTGAAGGCTTAACTTGCGAAAAAACGTCCACATTTGCATAAAAAGAAAATCCAGTTCCCAAAAAAATGCACCGTCTTACACATTAGCGATTGCCATGACGAAAATGAACGAATTATGATTTGAACTGCTCAATCATCCTCTTTACTAACAAGATCTAACCCCAAGCGAATTCATTTCCTTCCCTTATAATATGAAAATTGCGCACGGAGAACAAAGATAGTCGTCAAATGAACAGGAAATCACCTTCGTTATTGCACAGATAAAAACGCCGAGTACTATTTGTACAGGTTACAGAGTGATGTGAGTAGAGTTGACAGGAGAATTTTGAAAAATATAGAAAAAATCTGAATATTTGCCTGCTATCTTTTTTAGGTCGAAAACTTCTCAGACACCTCTCCTACCTGCTTTCTTTCATATTGTTCGTATACTACAATTATTGGACATCCTGTAAATATTTTCTCCCGCGCTAATAAGCAAATTACCTCTGGAGAGTTGTTCAGGCTATTGTACGTTGCATACTCCTCCATGTTTCAGTTAATCATAAAGTGGATCATCTTTCCTTGAATCCAACTAACCAGCAAAACCGATGACTATCTCACCATTCCGGTCATGCATCACCCACACTTTCTGTTATCTCTATCTGTCCTTGCCCACCTGGTGGAATCAGTGATTCAGAATAATATGCCCTCGTCCTCAGCAGGAACAGCATTCGTTTTTCATAATTGGGCCATAAATTCGGGGAATCCCATAATCGCCGGACGGCACGAAGTTCTTCATGGAACAGATAGTGTGTCAGGTGATCTATTTCACAGACAAAACGCTTGGGAAAGGGATATGCATCATAATCCGTAACAGAATTTCAATTGACCGATTTACCAGTCAAACGGACTCGGGCCTAATTTGATTTAGTACATTAATTTTGGCGTAACTTTGAATTATGTCTTGTAGTTTGTAGTGGATACAAGACAGGATGCCGTCGGACTCCTAGTTGCATTACTCATCATCAAGCAAATGAAGCACTGAACTGTACATCCCACGAGTTATAATGATCTCTCATAGTGAACACACAAATTCCTTAAAGGCAGAGTCTACTGCTATTGTTCAATCGTATCAGTATTTTTTTAACATAATTTTAATAATTTTTTGTTTTAACATTTTTGACCGTCGGGTCGAATGGTAATCTCAAAGACTTTATTGTTCATTTCTTTATATTTTGAAATTGGAATTTTTTCCGTTATTGGTATTTATTTATGATGGTGTATATATGCAATTCAACACTCAATAAAATGCCTATCACTTGTTAAGTTTCTCAAGACCATTTATTTTATTTCTTCATGACTATATTAGTTGGGTTTAAATACCGAGATTTCTGAAGATAACGTGACATATTTTTGCTTTCATATCTATTTGAAGTTATGGCAGCTATTATCTACAATCTTTACTAATTTCTCTGTTTGCCGAATTTCGACCCTTTTCAAAGATGTTCGAGAAATACCTGACTTGACAATTATTCCAGCCTATCCTTATAAATTACGCTGTTTGAAAAAGAATATTTTAGGGGATAGGACCTAGTGAAAATTGAATTCAGTCAGTTTCAGAAAGTACTATAGTAACAAGAAGTCTTACCGCGTATCACAAAATATAGTTCATATTTTGCAAGTACCGTAGAAATATCTTGTTGCAAGACATACCATGTCACCAGCAACCTTTAACAATGCCAATCCCGTCTAAGATTTTCACCACACTTTTTTTTTATTTTTATACATTAATGTTTATAATATAAACTCATAGTAAATGAAATATAGATTCGATATTAATTTATCTGGTCAAAAATTATTGGTGAAATCTTTTTTAAATTGTAGAATTTGGATTAAATCAATAACTGAAAAAGAACTATGTTAGTTGTTATTGTCTGAAATAGATTTGTTCAATTGTTGAGTTCATGTACTACCCCGCCTGATGACTGACGTTTGTGGTAAAACACAGTTGATTTAAATTATATCTGAGAAGTTGCATGCATAGTTTTTGTAACAAATATTTAAATTTCCACATTCCACATGAAGTTATTTCTCGTCATACATTAGGGAAGATTCTTGCTTCCTGTACGCTTTTTCTTGCAGGATTATGCAAAACTATCACAGAGGATGTATTTTAGACCATTTGGCGCAAAAATTCAGAACCTATCAACTCCCTTGTCTTGTGGAAAAGTGTATTGAAAAATACCACTTGGGTCGAGAAAAATGTAAACATTACCTCGTTTTCACAGATTATTACATTTCTTTCTAGGGTCATCAACACGCCAGTGAACAGAGCTTCGTCGTAGACGACGAAATGAAACCTTACCTTACAACTGTGTTACAAGTCAAAGGATACGACAAAATATATATATATATTCCGCTTTACGCGTCCAAAGGTGAAGAAGAGAAACACCAGTGAAGATCAACCTCAAGGTAGTGTCTATCTGTCATACATACGTCACCAACCAAATCGGAATAATTTCGAAGAAGAGGAAAATCAACACCGTCTCAAAAGCAACGAAGAAAATGTCGAAGTATCTGAGATCACCAAAGACAGAAAAGATCCATTCAAGTCAACGGAAGTGTTCAGGATTCCATGTAACTGGTAAATTTTATATTGGTCAGACTAAAAGTAGCATTGGTACCCGCCTAGTCGAGCACAATCAGAGTTGCCAATTATGACAGACCAATAAAATCACAAGATACTGTTCGAAAATACCAAGAGGCCAACAACGTCAAACCATCCTTCAACAAGAATGTATTTAATAGCCTTAGAAATACATATACACTACGACAATTTCAACAGAACCCATGAGTTAGGCTACTTATCGGGCGCGTCCACAGGAGGCGGGTAGGGGAACAGCCAGGGGGACTGAAGGCTCTGTCCGGGAAGCCAATTTGGACTTATGGACGGGGTAACCGGACTCCTGGTCAGTGGCAGAAATAAGTAGGGTGAGGGGAACTGAAACTCCCCAAAAGCCTTCGCAAAACATGCCATCGTATACCAGCCTATCCAAGCTGAGGTGTAAGAAATCATGAAGATAGCTGAATGGCCGCAGGGTGATATGCGGTTACGAAAGATCCCTTTGGGGAACTGGGCAAAACCTCATTGTAATCAGCCTACCTCTGGTAATCCAGGGAACTGCCAGAGGTAACCAACTCTCCCCTTGCTACTCATGGGAACACACATGAATGAAACAAAAACAAAAACCAATCTAGAGGCTGGACAAAAGTGCTCACCTCAATGTAAGGCGGTGGCTGGGGATGAAAAGAAATGTCCACCACAATCTACCGCTTGGAATGAGGCTGGACAAAGCAGATGACCTCCAACAGCGAGGGTATTTCCTGCGTGGGCGCCAAGAGGTCCACCTTGAATAAAGGCTAGGAATCAGCTGTTCCCGCAGGAAAGCTCCCACCTGTTTGCACCTCCACGGAGGGAACCTCAAACAAGTTGAAGAAGCCGTGCAACGACAGTAATATCGTTGCACCTTCCAAAACCTTCGCAGAGGTCACCGTGAGACACCTTGAGGTTGCCAAAGAGAGTATGTGTTCGGCGAGTCTTGGCCTACACCTGCCAATATACAGAAGATGTCTTTCAGAACTTATCCACCTTCCTGGAAAGGACAGGATAGACTATGATC
>WOGP01008382.1:0-11252 GCA_015342065.1 Leptinotarsa undecemlineata
CCCACACTCAAGGTCAAACACCGCATTCAAGCTCATACTATGTGTACGACGTTCAAGGTTAGGTGTCGTCATTCAAGGTCGTGTGACGTATCAAGGTTAAAAGGGGTGGGGGGAGGCGTTCAGTCGGCATTAGCAACCTACTATGTTTAGACCGCTCTATCATTTTTAGGTTTTTAGGTATGTATTGTGCTCATTCCATATTTAATTTTTCATTTAAGAGGAGAATTATATAAAAATACAAACTTTCAAAAATCACATCTACAAACAATCTTCCAAAGGTACAAATTTCATCTAGTATATCAAAAAATAGGTTATGTGAAAATTATCAACTCAAATTTCAAAATCGAGCAATATCACCCCAATTGGCCGGTATTTTCATATTCGAAACTCTATAAAAGTTGTATGTAGTATAATGGCTTTCTTTACTGTCAGATATAATATCCAAACCATGATGTGATGAATCCTTCTGCTTTGTGAATGAAAATTGATCAATAACTAAATATACCTTCAGAAATTCTACATGAAACTTCCGTGTTAATAGTTCATAGTTCTGGATATACTCAAATGCGAAATGGAATAGTGATAATATTAATTCAGAGACTGCTCAAGGATGGTCCTAAATAAACAGGTTCGCCAAATATTAGACGAATCCACCTACAATGCCGGCCACAAAGCAAATGTAATTGATTTTGAGAATGATACAATTATGATTTACTTTATTACAATTTGATACTTGGGTTGACTCATATTTGTTTCCGAATTTTATACTATCACCATCAATTAGATTATTAGAAGTATATGTTGCAGAACATATACTTAGACATTGTTTCTGTCGCTATTTCTAATGAGATTGTAACTTATATTGATGTAAAAGTATGTTCAGAACTATTATATTGCGTCAAAAACTTTTTTGTTTTCTACTTCTACATTTTCAAACGCAAAATGTGATAAACTTTTGAAAAAGGGAGAAGCGGCAGGTAAACTTTATTTTATAATTAGAAGTAATATCCTACCTATTGTCTCAATTGGGAAATACGAGTGAATCATTTCAATACTGAAGCTGAATGAAGCCAAAATACATTGTTGTAGTGTGAATTTTGAGTTTCATGGTATTATGAAAATCATTTTCAGTTATTAACTTCATCAGCTTTCACTTGTTCAATTCAACTATTCAAATTTTTCTGGGTGCTTCAAATGTGTTTGTTCCAAAATTTTAGCGTTTTTGAAGGTTTTTAATCGATTGAGAAATCCAATACCATCAAATGTTTAATAATGATGACAGAAGTTTCAACAATTCAGTCTCATTGCGCTATCAGTGATATCAAAAATCACGGAAAAACTCGTGAACCAGCATATCCACAAATATTTGAAAGACTTCAACATTTTGAGCGATCATCAATATGGTTTTCGAAAACAAAGATCAACAGGAAACCTTCTATCGTATATCAACCATATTTGGAATAACGCAATCGAGAATCATGAAGAATCAAGAGCTGTTGCGCTTGATATTTCTTAGGCCTTCGACCGTGTGTGCTATGTCTTGTCCGATCATTTTTATATATGGCTTTTTGGCTGCCTGAAAGAACTTTCCCTTCAAGTGAACGCCGATGGATATATCTTGACTGCCATCAACGCTGGTATTCCCCAGGGATCCACATTATCTCAAACCCTCTTTTTACCGTATACAACGACTTTTTTGGATTCCAGGACATTGGCTACGGAGGCATATCTTCACCGGTAGCCAGAGATTGCATATCTTAATGAGGAACTAGAAGTAATTTCGAATTGGAGTGAAAGTACCCAGTTTCAATTAAATGTCACAAAAACCCAGGCCTCGGTTTTCTCCACGAAGATAAATGTCTTCTGACCGGATATAATAACGTCAGGTCGGGCAATTCCGCTTCCTGCTTCGATAAGTTTGTTGGGAGTTAAAATGGGTACCAGTATGTTTTGGCACAATCATGTCTCTGGAATTGCAAAAGCTCCATCTCAACGTCTTGGAACACTGTTCCGAACTAGAAAACTACCCACCTTAGCAACCTTTGATGCTTCATGAAGCTCAGATCAGAACTTTTTTGGAGAATTGTTCTCATACCCTGAAGTTGCTGGAGTCCATCCAGAAAAGAATCATCCACCTGATTGGAAACCCAAACAGCACATGCAACCTTGATATCCTGGAACATCGAAGAGAGGCTGGAGATTTGTCTCACTTCTATAGATACTTTCACGGAAAATTTCATGTAACTTAGCACATTTGATTCCAGCTAGATTGTTACATATCAGATATGAGCGACAATCTGTGACTGCTCATTGTTTTGAGATTCAACTCGGTACACCTCGAACTTCACTGTTTGTTTGAAGGTGATTGACAATGTTTCGTGGTGTATTACATCAGTTCGGACTTCCATTTTCTAATATAATATAAATTGATTTGAAAACCCTGAAAAAATAATAAAAAAGATTAAACGAAAAACAATTTTACTAAATACCGCATAACGGAAATTACAAAGAATTAACATACAAGCTACAAAAATGAAAAATTGAAATATTAATGAAAGTTGAAAAATAAAAATATTATTAACAGAAATGAAAAATAAAAATAAAGATCAAACGTTATGTCGTGACGTAACTTGGTTTGAAATCTTTCAATCTTTATTTTTATTTTTCATTTCTGGTAATAATATTTTTATTTTTCAGCTTTCATTATTATTTCAATTTATCATTTTTGTAGCTTGTATGTTAATTCCTTGTAATTTCCGTTTTTTGGTATTTAGTAAAATTGTTTTTCGTTTAATCTTTTTTATTATTTTTTCAGGATTTAAAAGATTTTGTTATTAAAATCAACGATGAAATCCTCTCAACAGTTGACAATGCTAGAAACTTGGGTTTGTGTATGGACTATCAACTACGAATTAAGGCACATGTTGACCAACTTAATAAAAAATATATCGTGAAATAAAACTCTTGTATGGATGACGAAACATTCTGAATCAGCGAACTAAAATTGTTTATCAGAATTATTGATCTTGTCCCAGCTTACCTTCGGCGATATGATTCATGGTCCTCGTTTGACTATGAAAGATAAGTCACGATTACAAAAATTTCAGAATTACTATATTAGATTTATATAAGGTTTGACAAGATATATCCAAGTATTGGTTATACTAAAGAAATTCGGCTGGCTGGAATGAAGAAAAGAATATTTCTTCGTAGTGCATGTACTTTTCACAAAATTTTGATAGAAAAAACACCTGAATATCTATATAACAAAATATCATATCGGTCGAAAATTCACTCTATAAAAATTTGACGGGAAATACCTCTCATTGTTGAAAAAAAACATTTTTCAACCTTTAATAAAAGATAAAATCTGATGTACCGGTAGTCAACATAGTATTCCTCAACTCTTCTAATTGATTTTACAATCACATCTGAACCATGTAGTTTCATTTTGTTGAAGTTAATCAAACACTTTTACTAACCAAATGCCCTTGCAGCAAACAAACAAATATACTGACATTTAGTAACTTTTGTGTTAGGTCTTGTGAATGAATGTAAACTAGGAGAATCTTGTGGGTTATGTATATATAAGGTGGGCTAAGTTAGTTCAAATTGAAAGGGTATATTTTTCGGAGAAATTGAATTTGGAGAAAAAAAGGTTGTTTGGCTTTCTATTCTCCATATTGATACAAAAATGTGGAAATCTTCCAAAGAAAGGAAAAGGAAGCAAGTTGGTGTATAGGGACTTCGCTGGATACATGGTATCCAAGTATCTAATAATAGATGGGTAGAAGGTCAAATGGTAGAGCAGGACTTCACTAGGTTATACGTAGTGGGCTACTGAAATTCGCCTTTTAAGTCAGCAATTATATGTAAATGGATGTAAAACATATTTGTTCCGTTTTCCATGGTGTTCTAATAATTACATATCATTATTATGAGAAAAAGTTCTATAGCTGTAATCATTTTTAAATCAGCAGTTTCATTTTTGTGGTTATGAACACCAAACTTCCATTAAAAGTTAATTGAACATTTGAAAGCAATGTTGAAAGTCATGAGAATAATGATTCAGAAATTATTTTTGTGTTTAAATACATGTGAAAATCTCCGTCATATGACATTCGTAAATATAATAATCCCCTAATCAAGGGAGTGTCTTTAAATGAAAATCATCGATATTTTCAGTAGATATTATGATAGTACATTGCTAATTTTTTGTAAACTACTACATTGATATGTGAATCCATTTTTCCTTTTTATATTTCACTAGACTATTCATTTATGTTCATATTCTACAACTTTATAGTTCGTAAAGTCAATATATCCAAGATGACTTTCAAAATTTTCTTTATGAATTCCAACCAAACTATTATTTCGGAATTTCTTTTGCGAAAGTAGGTTATGAATTTCTTGAAAATAAATTTTATTAGGAGCTTTAATTATGCTCTTACGAACTTCTTCGATCTATGTTATTGGAGAAGTAAAAATCGATAGGCTAAAATGTAATGATGTAGTACATACAAACGTTATTACTTTGATTTTGAATTTCAGGTATGAATTCATTCCGTTCTCAAAAAAAAAGTATTTTCAACCAATTTATTTTTATTTGTCATTAATAGTAAACCGAATGAGTCAGATTTCTATCATTTGTTTCACCAGTTTTCACTTTATTATTATTATTTATGCGCGCTAATATCAAAATCGGTTCACCCGATGTTGATAAGGCTAATGTATTCGATGTATTTTACTGGGTTTATAAATGAAAAAAGTAATTTATGTAGAAGTTTATATATGAAATCCTTACAAAAGTGCTCATTATCATTTATCGAGATTCTTTACTCATTTCTAATATATTATTGAAATTTTTTTTCATGAATTTACCCTTTCACAATTTACACATTTACAATTTCAAGATGAACTATTCTGTCAGTGTTTTACACTTCTCCGGTTGCAAAACTTCATTTCATTTCATTTTATATAAAAAATAGACCTGGTAACACTGAACACGGCGCCCCTCTCGTGCGATTGCTTTTTTATCTGCAGTGAATTGGTTCGCAATATTCCGAAATTGTAAATATTGTTACTAGTACGAGTTTGCGACTTTTGTTTTATATATTGGATGTTATTGTTCAGTGGACATTCCACCAATCTGATCATTGTTGTGTAAGATGAAAAATCTATTTTAATTAGAAAGATCAGATTTCTTTTCTTCGGAAGAAAACAAAATCGTTACAGAAGTGATATCTGTTCTCTAGTTTGAAGACGCTTGCGTAGACTTTTGCGACACGTAAATTACCCCATTAAAAATCATTACAGTACAGTACAGTACAGAACATCAGATTTTTGCTCGGACTTTTTCGAATCTCGCCCCGGTGACCGCTACCTGGAGCTTCTCCTCCCATGGTCTCTTGCCCTTGTCTGTCGTTATCCATCTTCATCTTTCACATACTAGATACCGAAATACCGTAATTAAACATATGAGACCGAAGTTTCGTATCTGAAACCCAGACTGAAAAGTCGTTAACACACACCCTTTCACTCCTGTAATTAAATAGCTCCAGCTCAGAAATCCAATTCCCGTAAGTGATGAGTCCGGTCGGTGTATAGAGACGAGACATGGTTCAGTGCATCGAGAATCAAGATATCCATGGATAACTAATGGGGATTTTTCAGGAGCGGTCCGAGAGGGGGCTCTTAGGGGCAATGACTCATGACTGCACTCTTTTAAAAAATTTACCAAAATTCAATTGTTTCTTAAATTCATCTCAAATATTTTGAACAAATAAATTAATAATAAGTATTTAATCAATATTCAATATAACTTCTATAGAAGCACTGTAATGAATGGGTTATCACGTCAGTACCAATCAATCAGCGCAGTAAGATTTATTTATTGTTCCTATCACCGTTACGTTACGTTAGTTATCAAAAAAGTAATTCGGTTTATACTTCGATAACAAGTGTTTTTGGCAAAAACAACATTCTAAATTCGAGTTAAAAAAAAGCATCATTACCTATACCTACATTATGTTGAGTTAACAAAAAAAATGCTGAAGAAAATTTCAACAACTTATTTTTCGAGGCCTAAATGAAAAACTAAGAAACCTCATACTACCGCTTGGCAGATCCTTCACGACAATTGTGACAAAAGTGATTAATACTAATTTCAAAGGACTTGAGAGTATACCGATTGGCCTAAACTACTGACTTTCTTCGGATACCATGAACGTTGTATGTCAAAATCGGAATAAACAAAAAATCGTCTCAATATGGAAAAAGCATCAAAATTTCATTCTTTTTTCTTGGGCATCCCTGCGTTCGTTCTGGTTACACAGTTATATCAATGGATTTCAAAGGGGAAAAATAACTCAAAGAAATATTGACAGATACATTGCGTTTTTGTGGAATAAACTTCCTAGGAACCTTTTTCCAAATGGATTTGATCTCCAGCGATTCAAATACAAATAATGTGAATCGCTACTTTCGCACAGTCAGTGCTCTAAAAGCACCTTAAGAATTTTCCTATAGTACTTGTGTTTATTCCCTAAGAAATACTAATAAGATTTCTTCAATCCAAACTTGGTTCAAAATTATGACAGCCCTACTTATAGGCGCTGCGACGTTAGATAGATCATTTTCTACGCTAAGTAAGGCAGGATAATCTGAGAGATGTACAATTTTATCACCAGATATGTCAAATAAGAACAGACGGCTTCATTTTACTTGTTGTCATGAGGTGAACACCGTTTTGTTGAACAGTCTATGGACACTCATCGGTAATCTTCAATCCCCTTTGATATCCGTTTCAAACCTATACCCCAAATTCCTAAAAATCTGAGACTATCACTATAATAAAAATATTAATATCATTCATTGCCAAAAATGAAAGGTATGAATACAAATATATACCTAATAGAAGTACAGACGCGAGAAGCAAGTAAAGGCTACACTTAAGACTAAATACATACTTGTAAGGGGTAATGAAAATGCCTGAACTCGGGATGCAGATGGAAAACAATATAATCAAAGTGTGAAGAAAAAGGAAAATGTATGGAATATCTATATGGTTAACAAACAATGTTGCCATTAATCTTTATAATCTCTTGCAATGCATGTTAAATCACAGAGGAACTATTTACATATCCGTACAGAGCAGATCCAGTTTTTTAAGGACAAAACAAAAGCCAGTACAAAATAGCAATTCACTTTTGATTTGAATCGCTGGAGATTAAATCTATTTGGAAAAATGTTCTCAGGAACTTCATTCCACAAAACACAGATCTTCAAATGAAACAGTTCTCAAACAGTGAAGTTCAAGGTACTGAGATGAACCTCAAAACGAGGAGCAGCCACAGTCCGTCGCGTATTTTTGATGTGCACCGGTCTTGTTGAAATCAAATGTGCCAAGTCAGTCGAACAATTTCTATCAAATTATCTATAGAAGAGAGACAAATCAGCAATCTTTCATGGATGTTCCAGACTATCAAGGTTGCAAGTGATGTTGGCGTCCCCAATCGAGCAGATTGCTCTTTTCTGGATGGAATACAACAGCTTCAGGGTATGCTTAGGGGTAGAGCTCCATACATGAAAACAATACTTCAAAGGAGATCTGATCTGAGCTTTACGAAGCATGAAAATTTGCTGAAGTTAGTACAAATCACTTCTAGATCCCCATTAGGGTATGGAACCTCCTGCTGCAGGTAAAAATGTTCCTCCGAAGTCGATGTACTGGAATCCAAATAGAATGACGAGACAACTAAACTATCGTCAGCAAAGCAATATATTGAATTCTTGGTTTTGACAGATTTTTAAACAGACAGACAGACCAATTAGTCGTTGATATACAATAAAAAGAGGGTTACAGACAATATGGATTCCTGGTAAGCACCAGCGATGATGGTGAAAGTATTCGAGAGATATCTTGCAGGGAAACAGGAGAGCCATACACAAAAATGATGTGACACGCCATAGCATCGAAATTTGGCCAGCAAACCTCATTCAACACACGGTCAAAAGCTTTGAAAATTTCAAGCGCAACAGCTCTTGATTCTCCATGTTTCTTGATTGTGTGATTCTAAATATGGGTGACATACGATAGAAGGTCGCCTGTTGATATTTTTGATTGTTGATCTCTGAGGATGTTAAAAGCCTTCCAAATATTGAAGGATATGGTGGTTCACGACGTTCTCCATGATTTTTGATATCACTGACATCATAACATAAATATAACACTTCAAAATGGTGACAAAAATGTAGAGACTATTAATTATTTTTTATGGTCTTCCACAATCTGAGAAACATGAAAAATGTCACGGAGAACAAATGTAGAAAGGGAAAACTTTTCAAATTCACAAAGGTTCATCAGTAACTTGTCCTATTCAATAATTTTGTGAATAAAAAGCTTAGAAACTATTATAATACTTATCTTAAAGTTTAGAAAAGCCAAAATCCGCCTCTCTCTCTTCAAGATGCAAAAAAAAAATCAAGTCTATAGATAGTTCTCATTAGTTCAATTTATCAACTTCTTTCGACCTATGACAAAGAAGTTTTGAAATTTGAAATACCTATATCAATGTTGTTGATTCCCTTCGAAACATTTGATTTTGTACAAGATGTTTCCTGATATCAGTTTGTTGCTATTTCTCCACTATCCATATTTTACTTCAAGACGGATAGGCAAGTACGAAATACACTTCTCCCCAGATATAAGAATATAGGCTGATTTTTTTAGTTTACGCATTTCGAAGTGAGGTTCATTGGATATCATTCTCTACTCGTTCCATGCATTTGCATTTTTCATATTTTCAAGATTGTGGAAGGTGAAAAAGCCCAAAGAGGGTCGATAAAAAACGGATTTTCCTCCACACAAAAAATAACTTTCGTTCAATTATTAATAATTATTATTGTTTTTGGGTTTATATTGCAATTTTTAATTTCAACTCTTATAACTATATATGATTGAACTGAGCTTAATAAGGTAAATTGAATTCCAACTTGAATCATGACCTTAAGAAATCCTCAATGTACCTGAAATTTCATAATATATGGCTCAAACATCAAGAAAACAGTTAGATCAAATTATATTTGTTTTAACGATTTGTTCTATTACTTTCTTACGAAAGCATGAAAATACCATTATTTCAAGAAAAGTATATAGTATGGTACGATTCGTAATTGTTAGAAGGAATATAAAAGAACACATGAGGTGGTTCGCTCAATCTGTTTGGCTTGTAAAATTGAATACCGATTGATAAGATTTCGAAAGCATCCACATGTAAAATGTGCAGAACATTCGCAAAACCAGAAAGAGTTACAAAATCGCGAAGGAACTGAAAATACGCAGATCTTGAGCATTTTGCGCCTTGTTGGCAACAATGCAAAACACGGCTCGTTGCATCGAGAATCAAGATATCCGCGGCTAACTAACCCACCGGAACGAATGAGGAGTTCGTCCAATGTAACAGCTAGCCTCCTGCGATGAAATCGTTACTTTGATGGTCGCAGCAGGATGTCGATTTGCTCTTTACTTGTGGGGACCACAGAGACGGATTTCGCTAGAGACGATACGGTGTCAGTAGCCGGTTTTGCCGTGGAAGTCCTAGTGGCCGTTTGGCACTACGCGACTCCCACCCCCACTGCCAGGGCGGAGATATATATATACATATCTTCGCCATTGCCTGTTGTGCTGAATTTCGGATTGAATAGAGCAGAATTGGCTTTTTGCCAGAGTCATATTTAGACACCCGTTCGTTCACCTGGGAACATCAAGGTATTGTAATTTTGAGGAATTTGTTTTACGTACTATACTATCTTTACAGTTGCACTGCCTTGCACAGAATTACGTCTTTGATTTATTGTTGACTACAGACAACATAAATTTCGGTAACGAGGTTGTAGAACTTTCTTACCGTGTATCGACACATAAAGTTATTGTATAAAAAAATAAATCCGTATTTTTCTTTCCACATATTTTACTGTATACAAAGATGAAGGTCATCGAGTGTCTTGATATGAATCCAAGAGAACTTAATGGTTCTCTCTAACTTAAAGGTTAAGTGGAAGAAGAGGTTATTTTTATTGCGATGAAAGTAAACTGAACTTCGCCTTTTATTTTCCTGTAATAAAAAATGTCATTGTATAAAAACTGTTAACTACCTAATATTGGAAATTAATGAATACCAATTATTATTATTATTATTATTATTATTTACAAAATTCTAACCGTAGACAAGGGTTCGGGCTATAAAGTTGGTCTCCATCTCTAGGACACATCTGTGATTTTAGTTAAGAGATCTTTTGTTTAAAAAAAACCTACTAACATTTCCATTAAGGCAGCGTGATGTTGAAATCTGGGAAATCATTCAAATATATAGACATCAGTATGATGAAGGCAAAGGTCCAACAAACGTGACTATGGTCTGAATGGGTCTGCATTGGCTTTACTCATCAACGTAATCTCCATCAAAAACCACATAATCATCACAACGCTGGTCTAACATTTTATTTTGTCGAACGATTTATTTTTCCCCCAAAATAGGCCTCAGTTTTCAGCATTTAAAACGATTTTGTGGATTTCTTGTTGTTTATTGTTTGTTTCCTGTTGTTTATAGAATTTAGCCAACTTAGGAAATATTCAGCAAAGAAGGTCCTACAAAAATAATCTACTTCATCTCTATGAATATATTGATACATACAGCTTTCCTAAACACCAAAACTGCAATACTGTTTTCGACGCCACCAACCCGTAGGCGTCTTCAGGAGATTAGGTTTTCTTCAACAATCAATCAGTTGAAAATTTTCTCGTTTTTTCATTTGAACCTGGATTTGCTTCCAGAATCTTCTGATTAATAAAGATATATAGATTTTTATCCCGATACTATGATCTGAAATACATACCGTTGAATCATTTGAGACACTTTACACGTGGTTTTTCGGGGCAAAAGAGAGTTCATAATTTTTCAGTTACATTCTCAATTCCACGGAATGATTTTCAGTTCTCGTACGCCCAGTTTCCATTTAGTGTTGCTCCAGCATTATATTCTTGTGGTATTGCTACTAGCAAGATGGAGTAGTAGAAAAACAAAAACTTTCTTTCCCAAAAATTAATCAGTCCTAAAAATATAACCCCTTCAATTCAAATAAGATTCCTCTTGGCTGGGATTAAAACAAATAGATGAATGTATGTCATTACGATGTCATCGATGACATAAGCAGATCAAGCTTATTCCGTGACATAAAAAATCGTAATTCAT
>WOGP01008383.1:0-11251 GCA_015342065.1 Leptinotarsa undecemlineata
AGAAAAACTACATTCTTCTGTGAATTCTATCGTCTTCAGAAAGTCACAATTTTTTCTGATATTATTATTAAAGTAACAAATCAAGAACAGAACAACAAGACAAAATTAGTATCAGTTTAATTTCGAAAACTGACAGCGTCATATCAATTTAATTGTCACTATCGCTAATAGCGACCTACTAGATAGATTAGTGCCGTATTTTCGCATTTATGACGATGTATCTCTGTAGTTGTTCGTAAAATAATTTTTTGCTGCGAACTGGTTTATTTTGGGCAAAAAACCTAAGATACATTTTTTGTTCAGAATGAAACAGGCTATCGGAAATAAAGTTTTGAATGGTAAACAAATAATAAGACAAATATTTACATTGGAAATAAATTTTAGGGGTTGCATTTTCCATCCCTTACAACCATGGGGTAAACCAAATAAATTTCTGATTGAATGTTTTACAAATTTTATGTACCCCCTTTAAGGGGATGTGTCTTAACAAGGGATGCTCCAATGAAATTTCTTCATATGAAAGATCCTATCTTTATTTCGATGAGGAATCATCTCCTTGAATGTTTTACACTTATTCAGTTACACCCTGTATAATATTAGACAATGGGAGTCTGAACTAAGGAAATTCATCATGAAACATTGTTAATCACCTTCAAAATAAAAATTCAGTTCTTTCCCTGATTGAAATGTTTCGCAGTGCCCGTCCATATCGACATAAGGACTACTTCTGAAAATTCATTAAGAAGTGTCTTCCCAAACAGTCGAAGTATTTTTTGAAAATTTAATAAAAAATGTTTTTCTCAAAACCCTTGTATATGGCTTATTATATGAAAATAAATTGAAAATAGAAAAAGTTATATTTCCTCCAGTGCTCAATTAGGAAATGAGCAATTGCAATTTGAGTAACCGCAGTGATTTGAGGTGTTTTTTTAAACGTAAAATAACTCTAATTTGAAAAAAAAGTTTCATCAAAATCTGAGATTTGATAGGTGTGTTGATTTGACATGGAATAACCCCATCAAAAATATGTTCGTTGATCTCCTTCATGGTCTTCTGAATCCTTTTTGAAGAAATAGGATTTTTGTACCTCTTCGTAATTCTTCCTTAACCTACATGAACAGCATAACACAAAATTTTGAAAAAATCTGTGGGTAATTATATGGTAACTTGAAAACACTAAGAAATGTTGACTCATTCTATTTACATCATCAATTCTATTCAGAATTTGTGTCCGGCATGCAATGCGTAACATCCGACAAAATTCTGCATATTCATCATCTACTCTCCCTCTATCATCATACAACATTCTCAATACTGTCATTTTCAGCCGATCGAAGGACGTCATTGAATTGTTGGCCCGACCCCAGTGGTTCATCAATTGTTCCCACATGGCCGCAAGGGCGTTAGATGACGTTGAAAAGGGTAGATTGACAATAGTGCCATCGCGATTCGAGAAGACATGGCACGGTTGGCTGGAAAACATACGGTAAGCAAATTCCTCCCGGCAGTTGTCTCCCAATGGATTGTAATCGAATCTGTCATTATGTGGGAATGCTCAGTAATGGAAAATATACGGGGTGTTTCCCGATAACATTTTGTGTTGGAGGTGAATTGCACGGTAATGGACAATGAAATTGTCATGCTCATTGCCCTGCGAATTCCCTACAAAGCTATCTATTAGACGTAATCTTAATAAAAAGTAAATTGGTACTAATACATCTACAAACTCCACAACTGTACTCATCATCCCATAAGACCAGTAGTATCATTCCTAACAGCACCATCATTTAAAATTTCCAAATTCCTCATAAATACAATGAAAAGCTTCACCAAATTCTCACTTTCGTTCAGTATGAAAACTGGCAGGAACTGATTAAAAATATCTCTAATATCCAGCTTCAACCTGATTCCAAAAGGGTTTTGTTTGATGTCACATATTTATTCCGACGCATTCCTCCAGAAGACTCCTACACACTCATAGATTAAATGCTACTAGAAAATCATACAAACTCTTCAATTCATTCTGATATCCTTTTACTATTGAATGAATGTCTAAATTATTTGAAATTCAATAACAAGAAGGTCTTGTAGTAGCAATCCTTCAAGCTGACACATCGACAATTACAATCATACTTTCAATACGAAAACAAACTTCAATCCGATAAAATTTCAAGACATCACAATAAAGAAAATAAATATTAGATATAATTTCGCAATTCACCACAAGTAAACCCATACAAACACAACCTGTCAATCATTCCAGACACCGTCATAAACATAAATTAGCTAGCAGCTAACCATAGCATGATCCACAAACTCGTCAGTTACTCGATGTTGACGGATAATTTCAATAAGGAATTGAATTTGATTAAAAGGTAAAGCACAACTTCAAGCCGAACATGATCAGTTATATTTTTGAACCATTCGCATAGCGTGAAAGATTGGTGTAGCTATCTCATTGGTTAGGTTGGTTGGTGAATCATAGAGAACAAGTTATATTTAATATATAGATCTGTATCTGTAGAGTAGGAACCGTGAGTGTAGACCCACAACACTTAGGTCACATGTGGTACATTGTATATCCTTCCAAGGAGTTGTCCTCGTAGATCATCGTCCATCTTGCCCTTTCCAGGAAGGTGAACAAGTATCTGCGAGACATCTTCTTTATATCGCAGGTGTAGGCCAAGACTCACCGAACACACACTCTCTTATTGACGATAACTCCGGATATTCGCAAAGGTTAGGTTTGGTTAGGTCCAAAGTGAGTGGGTCTGTTTGACCCTCCACCGCAAACCGCAAGGGTTTATTGTGGCTCACACCTATTCTCACCCAGCTTCTTAACGAAGCCGATTAGTTTGTATGATAATTGGTCTTTCAGGTCAGATGGTGAGAGTACGGGTCTACCGACCTCTAAGGACCTGATTGCATCCCCAGTGGGGCAGGCAAAAAGTATATGCTCTGTTGAAGAGGTTTTTGGAAAGTCAAGTTGCAAGATTCCCAACTTGATACCCACGATAACCTTCCTATATGAGGGTTTTCGCACGTCAGCTACACCTAACGATGTCTCAGATTCAGCCGTATTGGGCTTTTTCGCCTCTGGTTTTGGTGAAACCTCACTTGAGCGCAAACGTCTGCTAACCTTCTCATGAGGGGTTAGTTCTCCCACCTGAGACAGATTCTGCGTACGCCACAGCTCTCGCTCCTGAACTACATTTGCAGGGAGGTCCCTTGGAGTCGTAAACTCGACATCCATCTCCTCTGTAGCCTCGCTCCTGAACTAAATTTACAGGGAGGTCAGTTGGAGTCTTAAACTCGACATCCATCTTCTCTGGAGACTCGCTCTTGAATTAAATTTACAGGAAGGACAGTTTGGAACATAAACTCGACATTCATCTCCTCTGTAGACGTTCCTGGATTAAATTTACAGGGAGGTCAGTTGGAGTCGTAAACTCGACATTCATCTCCTCTGTAGACTCACTTCTGATCTGTGTTCACAGGGAGGTCCGGTGGAGTCGTAAACTCGACATCCATCTCCTCTGGAGACTAGCTTCTGAAATAAATTTACAGGGAGGTCAGATGGAGTCGTGAACTTGACATTCATCTCCACTGTAGAGTCGCTCCTAGATTAAATTTACAAGGAGGTCAGTTGGAGTCGTAAACTCGACATTCATCTCTTCTGTAGAATCGCTTCTGAAATAGATTTACAGAGAGGTTCGTTGGAGTCGTAAACTGGACATTCAACTCCTCTGGAGACTCGCCTCTGAATTGAATTTACAGGAAGGTCAGTTGGAGTCGTAAACTCGACGTCCATTTCTTTTGTAGACTCGCTACTGCACTAAATTCACAGGGAGGTCCGTTGGAGTCTCAAACTCGACATCCACCTCCTCTGGAGACTCGCTCCTGAAATAAATTTACAGAGAGGTCCGTTGAAGTCTTATACTCTGGAGACTCCTGAATTGAATTTACATGGAGTTCAGTTGGAGTCTCCTCTGTAGAGTCGCTCCTGAACTAAATTTACGCAGAGGTCCTTTGGAGTCGCAAACTTGACATCCATCTCCTCTGGAGACTTGCTTCTGATCTAAGTTTACAGGGAGGTCCTTTGGAGTCGTAAACTCGACATCCATCTCCTCTGGAGACTAGTTTCTGAAATAAATTCACAAGGAGGTCAGTTGGACTAGATTTACAGAGAGGTTCGTTGGAGTCGTAAACTCGACATCTATCTCCTCTGGAGACTCGCTCCTGAATTGAATTTACAGGAAGGTCAGTTGGAGTCGTAAACTCGATGTCCATCTCCTCTGTAGACTCGATACTGCACTAAATTCACAGGGAGGTCCGTTGGAGTCTCAAACTCTACATCGATCTCCTCTGGAGACTCGCTCCTGAATTAAATTTACAGGGAGGTCCATTGAAGTCGTAAACTCGACATTCATCAACTCTGTAGACTCGCTTCTGAACTAGATTTACAGAGAGGTCCATTGGAGTCGTAAACTCGACCGCCATCTCCTCTGGAGACTCGCTCCTGAACTAAATTCACAGGGAGGTTCGTTGGAGTCTTTAACTCGACATTCATCTCCTCTGTTTTTCCTGGTCATCGCCAGATATTTCTTCGGCGCCAGCTTCCCAGGGGCGCCAAGGGTGATCCTAGCGAGATTGCATTTACGAAAACAGTATATATAGTACGAAAACAATATAGTAAATGCGACGACTTTTCTTCCTATTGTATCAACCGACATACTTTGCCATTGATTGATGTATCTCTATACTCCACTACCTTCGAATGGCGTCTGCATCAATAAAAACTAATCCCTTGACGCACCTTGAGGTTAGTGATTATTGATTTCGAAAATCGCCTGCCCCGAGAAGACGTAATGAACTACATTTTCAAGGCAGGTCTTCGTGATCTTGAGATCCCAAGAGTTGAAAATGTAGTTCAATTATCCAAATCCAAAATTATGGCAGAGTCGTTTAGGTTTCAATGCAATTGCTGCTCATCATTCTCTACAAAGGATTCAATAACACCCGGAGATCTCAAGTATGTCATCTCAAGTGGGTTCGGTTCATCCATGACTTACCGGTTTTTTCGGCTTCGATCCATCATTATAATTTGTAGATACTCCAAAAGCAAAAGTCCACGGCCTCCTTGTTGTCGGGGAAATTATGGGATATGGGATGCTAACTTCTATGCTGACGTACCATTTTCAGGTCTTCAAATCAATTTGCTACAGCTTTTCCTGATTCCACTGTACCGGTCCGAAAAAATAGAGTAAATGCATATGGTGCAGGGTGCTTGAAAATACTAGTACAAATTTCGGAAAAATGGAAAAACGGAAGGTACGGGTTGCGGAGGCCATAGAAATGCAATGTGACTTACAAATTAGGAGTCAATTCAAAAGTAGATTAAAAAAAAATTGCATGAGTTTTAGGTGACCAGTCAACAACTCTTCAATTTGGTGTATCTACAAGCCCAAAAAAAATTTGAAAAACAGATCAAACTACAAAGCTTCGGCCAAGGGTGCGTTAATGGCCATGTTACGATTGCGCACGGCTGGTGTAAACCTCAATTGAGGCTGAGCCTATGGCGAGAAGCGCTTACTGCGTAACCTCTGCTGCAGGCAATCAGTGATGCAATTGAACCTAGGTTTGTGTTTAATAAACCTACAAAATACAAATGAAACAGAACATAGAACATAGAGTCAGATGATACAAATGAAATACGCATATATACAGACGGCTCGAAAACCAAAGAGGGTTCAGGAGTGAGGTATACTCCAGATCACTAAGCCTGAGGATTAAGTGGTAAATGGGGAAAAAGTAGCAGCGTGGTTCAAACAGAACTGGCAGGTATCTCAAACGCCACAAAAAAATAACCAGGAATGAAATTTCTCGCAAAAACATATAACAATCTGCACTGATAGCAGACAAGCCCTATTAGCCTTGAGCAGACAACGTGGTAACCTAGGGCTAGTACCAAAGATTCAGCTAAAACCTCGGTAGATAATAGCATCATTCTAATGTAAATTAAAGGCACGACAGGAGTAAAGATCATCGCATTTCCGACTCTTCAGACACGGAAGCGGCTAGACTTTAGAACTCAGTGGCACCTACGACCTGGTAACTTCGACAATTGCGGAACTAGCCAAACGTTACACACATACTCGATTCCTGAAGAGATTGTATGACATCAAAGTATGGAATCTTGCCAGGATCACCTTGGACGACCTTGGGAAGCTGGCGACGAAGAAATGTCTGGCGATGACCAGAAAAAATCTACGCTAAACAGTGAGATTTTTGACTGGCCACTGTCAACTAAGGAAACACCTCCATAATATGGGGCTAGTGGACACACCTATATGCAAGATGTGTGAACAGGAAGATGAAACTGCCAGGCATGTCCTATACGAGAGTCCAGAGTTATCGTCAATAAGAGAGTATGTGTTCGGTGAGTCTTGGTCTACACCTGCCGATATAAAGGAGATGCCTTCCAGTGATGTGTCCACCTTTCTGGAAAGGACAGGATGGACGATGACCTAGAAGGACAACTCCTCACAATGGGTCACATGTGGCCTAGAGTCACCCTTCCTACTCTACAGATACAGAAAACTTCGGCCAAATTCAGTTCATCCAAGAAACAAAGTGATATGTCTATCAGCCTCTTTTTGGCCACGAATCATACAAGGTGTGTTTGATCTAAAAATCAATACAAATTTCAGAAGAAGGTTTTTCCATGTGAAAAATTCGCCACGCTTCTTGACAATTTATTGACGATTCTTCAAGATCTAGAAGTCATCTGGAATAATTACACACATAACGGTATTTCAAAAATTTATTCGCGCAAGGATATCAAATATCCTTGTTGCCTCTATTTGTGAACGAGTTTATGTAAACGTTTATCACTTGTATAAGTCCCTCTGCTAAATATTTCACATTTATTAAATTGTTCTCTTACGCATTCAAATGAAATTCGTCGGCGCTCAAGTATACAACTGTCGTCTTTACAATATTCAAATATGAAAGACCGCGTTAACATGTTGGAACACGCAGCTACAAAGAGCTTTGAGGCCCTTCTAGAAAGATCCTTTGTATTCTTGATTCCCGGTAAACAAATTCAGTTTAATGCGAGGAAACACCGAATATTCAAACATTGTGATACTTCAGAGAAATTAGGAATTTCAGGTAATTAGGAAGAAGAAGACACGAGAACAACTAATCAGTTAGAATGTAGGCAGTCTGAACCCCAAAGGGTTAAAAAATTTCAAGTTATCCAAAAGAAAGTAATCAATAGTGGAACTGGAACCTCCTGCTTAGAATAAATCTAGCACTGTTCTCAAACACTAGAAATGCAACACTCTTCTCGACGCGCGTTCCACCAATCTCAAAAGCGTTTTCAGGAGATGAAACACACTCAATGAGAGTATGTTAACAATACGGAATAATCGCTTGGGGTAATCGCAATAAAAACACCACGAAGATTTAGAACGAGTCAAGAAACTTATTTTGAAAATAGTTCATTGTGAACTACTAATTTCCAACCGATGAACTCTCTGGTATTTCTGAAATGTGTGATTCAAACAAATTCATGCAAAAAAACCATCATCAAGTGATTGCCCCACCGCTTAATGAGAAATAACAAAACTTTCCATTATAATAAAACTTTACATAGCAATAAAAAACAATTTTCACACTCATAACTTTACAACTTTACTAGAGACTCATTTCGCTGTCCAGATCTGTTGGAGTCTGTGCTGATACTTGCCCCGGATGGTGGAGAATAAGTAGTTCTAATTAATTCGACATCTCTCACTCTCCACAACGGTTTCAATATCACACGAAATATGAGGCAACATCAGGGTCTCGTTAATACCGTAAAAGTCCCAAAGAAGAAGTCTCAGAGTTGCCTTATGTCGATGGATATTGGCTGAGATCGCAACGATGGACATGCTGACAGCAAGTGCATGACGGTTTCAGGCGCCTTGCGGCTGGCCCTACATCTGGTGTAGACATCCTGGCAGATCATTTTGAACCCGACTTCAACCCACTCAACCCGGAAAAAGATATGGCCAGGTGCTGTGCTGAGCAAAGGTCTTCAATGTTAATGCAGACTCCATGCAACGGCTCATCCTTATGTTACCGCAGAGTCTACTCACCCTTACATGAGTCCTTTACAGAACTGGTACAAACTTGGTGACAGTGATGTGGTCATCTGGTTCTGTATCGAAAACTCAACCGAATTCATCAGCCGCTTGGGAAGTTGCCGCAAAAAGAAATGATCAAATAACTGCTCTCTCATGGCCTTCCTCGATCAAATTGCCACTCTATCGCGATAGAAATCCCAGGTCGCTAATACGATTTGCCACTCTATAACGATACGAAACTGTACAATGCCAGGTCGCTAATGAGATTTGAAAATCTCATTAGCGAGTTGTGCCCTCCGCCGGAGGGCACAACTCTCCCATTACCGGACACCACCATGGAACTTTATTTCAAATAATCTCGAGAGCATCTACTAAGGCAATTCAGTTGAGTTTTAGTCTCGTTCCAGTTCCAGCTCTGCTCGAGTCCGAGCCCCGATGAATGAAGGTAAACCGGTAGACAAAAAAAACAGGAGCCAGGATTCGAACCCAGGACGACAATTGAAACCTGCCTTATTGGCTACAGTTGATTTAGTCTTTTCGGCATCTCCGTGGTGTTATGTCGATATAGGCTGAGCTCGCATATGTTGGACATGCTGACAGCAGGTGCATTAGGGTTTCTATACCATCATATATGTTTGACGAGAATTCTGTCTGAATATTTGTGTTTTCATTGTATTTTCGTTTTCGACTCGAAAATCAACTACCTTGAAATTTCGAAGTTTTTCATCATTACCCATGTTGGGAAAATTCAGTTGAGATAACTTTTTCATAGGGTGACCAATTGCTATGATTGTAAGAATAAGTAGTTAACTGAAAAATAACATGCCCACGCCTATGTCGAGGCGGGAATTCCTTCTCTGTGCTGTTCCAATTGGTATTGGAAATACTATACCATTTTGTCATGTAGATACTGCAAGCTCGAAAGTCCACGGCCTTCATGTTGCGAGGGAAAATTACTATGGAGATGCATCAGGTATTTACGCCGAGTTGATATTAGCTCCTCTCGGGTCCACTTCGCTACTTCATTAAGATTGTAATGGCAAGCATATTTGTAACAGGAACTCTGTTCTTTCCCCACCGCTCTGATTACCATGACGTTGTTTCTCTGTGAGGTAAACTGTACGTCTCTTTGGCGTCTTCGTAGGATGCTTCCATCTACGAGCTGCATGCCTATCCTTGCCGTAATTATTATCATCATTATCGAATGAAAAGGATTTGTGACCGATCAGTGATGTTGAATATACCACTAACCATTTTTCTCTACCTACTGACTGATTGATTGGAAGAAGTATTAAAATATAGTTGTATATTAATTTATCGGTGCAATTTCAAAAAATAATCCACGATAAACACCTAAAACAAAATAGCTAGTTTGAAGAATCGACTCTGATTTCTGCGGAAAGTATTTTGTTTCTAACACGGTTCGGGTCATTTTGACGGAACAATTTTCCATGAAACTACTTGAGATTGCGTTAAACTCGGAAGCGCAATGGAGCTTTAATTGAAATCCCTTGAATGCAGAATTGGAACCTAGGGTCGTTTTGTTGTTGAAATATCTCGGGAAGTTTTGGTCATTCAATTACGGCATAGCTGAAATAATTCAAACAGATATTGAGAAGTTTGAGTTTTGTGTACGGTGATTTTTGTTTCAAACAGAAAACAGAAGCACTATAGGAAAAACTTTGAGACGCTCTCGGAGCGGTGCCTGTGCAAAAGTAGCGATTCATATTGGATTTGAATCGCTGGAGATTAAATCCATGTTTCCAAACCGGAAACATTCAATGACTTGAGACCTATTAATATTTTACCGTCACTCTCAAAAGTAATTAAAAGAGCAGTTTATGAACAAACGTATACCTTTGTCAATAATCACCGTATTCTCCCCATCACGCAGTCTGGCTTTAGACAAAATTATGGTACCAGCAGTGCTCTTTCTAATATTACCGATGGTATTATACACTCATATGATAAAAATGAAGTAACTCTGTTAGTTTAACTTGATTATAAAAAAACATTTGATACAATGAACCATGCTTTAGTATTTGCAAAACTTTGTTATTACGGATTCGATAAGAAAAATTCAATCTTTTTTCAAATCTTTCCTCGGTAATAGAACACAGCGTGTTCTCATCAATAATAACTCATCATCAGAACTGAACGTAATACATGGGGCACCTCAGGGCTCTATACTTGCACCTCTTCTATTTATTATTTACACTTCTGATTTTTCCAACGTACTGAAGAATTTTCAAATGCATACCTATGCTGCTGACACCAATATGATTTTTCCGCGAAAATGGATGAATTTGCATCCGTGGAACTCTTTTTGTATAATGATATAGATGACTTTTTGAAAATATCAAGAAATCACTGTTTGAACATCAACCCAAATAAATCATCAGCCACAATTTTTGGTAATAAGAGGGACAGGAGTAGGGCCATAGATAATTCCTCAATTCTTATCAATAATCACAAATTGGAATAAAGCGATAAAATAAAATGCTTGGGGTTGACATTAGATTGCAATTTGAAATTCACTAGCCATATCAACTCTCTGATTCCGAGAGAATTTGGTTTACTAAAACATCTATACCCTACTTGACTGAACATTTGAAAATCCAATCATGTGATACACTTATTTTATCAATTTTCAACTACGGTGATATTGTCTGTGGCCCGTGCCTTGATCAAAAAACTTCTTCCAGGATCCAAAAAGTTCAGAAAGCCTGAGTCCGATTAATAGTTTCGCTGAAACATAGAGATGTAACAACATTTTTAAACAATCTTGAGTGGCTAAAAATGTTAAATAGAAGGAAATATCACCTTGTATGTTTCGTTAATAAGTTATTGTTCAGAACAGAATGCTAAAGTTTGGTTTCAATGTAATTTTCTTTTCTTAAATGAAAGTAAAACGCAGCATCTCAGTTTGAATCATGCGGAAAAATCTGAGGATAGAGTTAAACTCTTGGGCCTTCATATAGACTCTCAACTAAATTTTCCATTTCACATTCAGGATCTTGCAAAACGTTTGGCCAAAGCTTCTTATGCGTTGCGTCAATTGAAATATCAGCTGTCCTTTGATTATTTAAAAATAGCATACTTTGCTATGTTCCACGGTA
>WOGP01008384.1:0-10266 GCA_015342065.1 Leptinotarsa undecemlineata
TAATGAATCATTGTTAGTTTATTGTGTAAGTAAGTTTGAAAATGTCCATATAGGATGAAACTGCAGTAACGTTAGTTACAATTAAAAGTGGTATAAAACATAGAAATTTCCATTTCTCTTTTCATTATGATCTCCTACCACATAGTAACAGCTACATCTCTCAATTTAGTTCTCAACAATTCAGCCTCCAGAGCAAAAACGATTCGGGACGGTTCAAGACAGTTTAGGATCATTTCGCAGTCGAAACCAGAACTGAGGATTCATCAATCCGAACTTATCCTCAATAAATCAGAACGCTATATACCAACTGCGCATGATCCTGACGTCATAGAACCTGAATTTCATAGAACCATAACAAACCTTATCTCAATATCACGGTTCAGTGATGATTCATCATATGAAATGAAACGAACGAAATCTGTATTTTATCAGAAACATATCTTATCATAATTCGAATTATTGATAGAATTTATAAAAATTCTGACGTATCCAAGAAAAATTTAACCACAGCTAATATATGGAATTGTTGGGTGAAATGTACGAAATTAATATAAATGGTTTAAATAATTTAAAAAAATCTGAGTTTTATATTGAAAAATCAACGAATTATTTCAAGTGATGAATATGCGATTACGAAACAATTAGATTGCATGAAAATCCTAAATATGAATGTTATATTTGAGTTTCTCGACTAAAGTTTTTGAAAAATACTTTCAGACATTCCTTCAGAGAATTTAGTAGGTATTTTAAATTGTTGTCTACCTTCATCATATTGGATATATTTCAGCATGTTTTACTGTTAGCCTCCGCCTACATTGTTGCATATTGGTGGTTTTTCTCCTGAGAGCATTAATGTGTTTGTTACGTTGGTACCACATATTCTCAAGCGTGTGATTTTTCAGTTCAATGAAAAGTTGAGATGTACTTTTTTTCTTCATCGGAATGAAGAATTTTAGTTTGAGTGAAATTTGGTGAATATGAAATGGATGAAAGAACTTGGAATAAAATCAATTGAAATGATGAACCAAAGTCACTCACATTTGCGATGGGGTTCACCATGTGTTCCTAAGCACAGGAGGATCCAATAGATTTTGACGTTTGGGGTTATCTTGGGACTCGCTGTCTGGGGATCCACTAGGTGTTCATAATCCAAAGGACTCTCAAGAGTGTGTGTTTGGGTCTTGGTGTTGCGTTTTGTGATGGTTCCCCTAGTTGTGGAGGATGAAATACTACTTCATTAAGTAACTGCTTCACTGCAGATGAGTAACGGCTTGCGACTCACACGTGTTTCCTCAGCGTTAAAGAGACCGTCCTTCCACTTGAGTTGCTTCTGGTATCTTTTTCTTGGAGATCTTGAGTCACTGTAGGAATTCTCTGGTGCCACTTGTTTCTTCGTTCCACTTTTGGAAATTAAACTCTTTAGAAATCCTATAGACTGCGCCACTTATTATATTTGAGTTTCTGAAATATGGTTTTTGAAAAATACCTTCATTGTACAAAATACTAAGATACATTATCGAAATGGTCAAATTAAAACAGTTGCTTGGTCAAATGTATGACTAAGCTCCTGCGTCTCTTGGTTTTATAGCATTTTCCCTCTTTGTCTTCTGTTCTTAGATGTGCTGAATCCAAGGTTTGCAATATTGCTGAATTGTAGGTTGAATAAAAGTAGAATTGGAACTGGGTAGTTCTTATGCCGTAGTACTGGACGATGAGCTGTTGTACGATTTCATATAATATAAATAAAAACGAAAATGAAGCAGAAACGAAAACCTTCGAATTGACGCACTAACAGTGTGTTCGACTGACGATCCATAGTTCGTGTGATCGAATCCCTCCACTAGAAAGAATATTTTTCTCATGAGAATATCTGACGAAACTGGTTAGTCATTTGGTCAGCGACACATTTGTTTTTGAGTTCGAAAAAGTGAAATTCATTACATGTACCTAAACATGAGAAATAGCAAGAATCAATTTCGCTCAATCTTCTGTATCTTTATGTACACTCATTTCGTATCATATACTGTATCGTATATTGTATGATATATACTCAAACAACGATATTCGTATGTAGTACTTTTTGTCAATGTTGAAAAGAGTAAAGTCATGCTTGATTCAAAACCTGAAATGGAATTGATAAAAAATAGATAAAAAATATTTATTGCATTTCAGTGGATAGTTAAATAGTTATCGCTCACGCTCCGGGTGTTTATCAAGACTCTCTTGATGTGTCTCGTTATCAATCAAAAGATGAGAGTGATATTTGCTCAGTATATTATTTGAAAGTTGTGGAAAATTATTTTGACTGTGAAAATTTGTGAGTGCTTTCTCTTGTTACATGAGTTATGTTTCGAAGTAGTGACAGAAACTGTTTCAGTGAATACAGAAGAAGGTGAGTCAATATATTATTCACGCAAGTATGTCGAGAGTATGTGAGAAGTCAGTAAAATCAGTAGTTCGGGCCACAGGAACGATTTTACAAATATTTAGATTTACAGACTTCACTTACGATGTTACTCTGTTCGCGTAAAATATGATTCATATAGGAGTATTCGGGTTCGTAGTTTGAACGATCCTAGGACGAAGTTCCCCGGCTAATTATTGAGAGTAGACTCACGCAAAACTTTTCAAATTTATTTTGTGCGAATACATCTGATAGTTCGAAAACCTTTAAAATAGCGAACCCGAATTCGGCTCATTAGTACGAGAGCTGGTGAAGACTTCTGAGAAGGTTATTGAGGCACTACAAAAATTTTTGTAGTTGTCCTTGAATCACCCCAAGGTCTGACTGAAGGGTAGCGGCCCCCTTCCAGCCTTCGAATTCAATAAGGTATAGTTTTTTATAGAAAAAAAAATGTTTTTGAGACATTTCAAAATTTTCATATTCTCAAGTTGAATATTTGAGAAATTGGGAAGTAAATAAGCTAGAATTGCTAGTCGGGTCTCAATGACTGTTGAAAAATTGTTTGGTGTATGAATAAAAAAAAATTGAGGCACGCTGGCGTTTTGGGAGAGCAATATAGATATTGTGAGACAAATTATTTCAAATAGGCAAATCAATTTGATGAAATTTTCCGTCTGCGAGATGATCAAAAAGTTCTATATATGTCCGGGTAAACAGCACTATACGTAGCTTGAGGTGCGAGAGAGGCTCTATATCGGCTCAGGGTTCCTGCGACGCGATTGGCTTTCGTGAGACTACGTGAGTGACATACAGCATCCATGTGGACTCTGAGCATAGTGAACAAACTGGTAATGATAATGAAAATTATAATAATAAAAATAATCATGGTTTGAACAGAAAATTTATTGAATCTAATTAATTAGCCAAAATCAATGAAATATTTTTATTTTATTGAAGTTTTAAATTAGCATCTCTATCTTCATAAAGTACATCATTAGGCATTGAACATTCTTTATCCAATTCTTCGGCTCTACAAAGGGCATTATGAATTTCTTTCGAGACAGTACTTTGCGGCAAAGTAAAGTTTCAAATATATTAATATTATGGAAAACGCGTGAGACAACAAAGTACAAAAGTACCAGAATAGTTTCGGATTGAATTTCACTAGTTCGGACTTCATTGTCTAATATATAAAATGAGTTGAAATCCTTGAGACACCTAAAAGAGAAGAATTAAAACTTAATAGTTGAAAATAAAAATTATAATAAGCAAAAAAAACCTGAAATGAAATAACAGTGAAATATGATACAAGTAAAAATAGAACAATTGAAGAAAAATTGAATAAAAATAATAATAATTGAACAAAAAATTAAATAAAAATACAGAAATGAAAAAAGAAAATAAATTAGAGAGTTAAGAGATTCCAAGCCACGTTAGTTTACCACGTTTCGATTGTTGGTATCTACAATCGTCTTCGGGTGATGACTGGACTAATTCCTCCGAGATATGACTATTTATGGGTAGTTCGAGTACTTTCACTTTACTTTCACTATCCCCGCTTTCCATTTTCCGCTTCACTGGTTCAGTGGGAGATGACCGTTTGGCGGGAGTTGGCCATCTTTCTCTTGATGATGGGTTTCAATACGTTACGTATCTCTATGCTATCTTGGCTGAATACTTTGTTGGTCAACATGTATGCGGCTTCCTCGAATTTTCTCCTAAACCAATGTTCCTCTCTGTGTATGATCTCAGCTTGGGAACACTCGATGTTGTGTTGATGGGTCCAAACATGGTCTGCTATTCCTGATTTGCTGGTTTCCCCTCGCTGAGTGTGTTTTTTGTGTTCGACAATGCGAACATTCAATGGCCTCTTAGTTTCACCAATATAGGATTTTCCGCACTCACAGGGTATCCGGTAAAGTCAATTCTTGGAATCGCAGTCCGCGTTTGGTGGCCTGGTTTCCGTGAGGCTGCTACGAATAGTGTTACCGGATCTGAAGCAGGTTCTAATGTTGTACTTGTTCTTCTTATTCTCTCCGATAATCCTCTGATATAGGGGAGTGCAAGTTCTGGTTGTGACGAGTTTTCTTCCTTGCGAGGCTCCTGCTGTCTTTTAGCCAAAGTCTTTTTTACCATCGCTTTGGAGTAGCCATTCCGTTGAAGATCATCTTTGATGATGTCTAGTTCCTTCTCGAGACCTTCTTTGGAAAGTACGTTCTAATACAGTGTTGATGATTCCTTTTTTGGTTGATTGATGTTTTTCTAGTATTTATTATGTAAGATTGAAGGAATGAACATATAACAATAATCATAAAATGTTCACTAATCCAATCAGTAAGCGTATCATTTCGAAAGATAGTAGGTGAACAAATTTGTTATAGGAAGTGATATTGATTAAATTTTTTTTAGTGTACTTTGGGATGTGGATTATTTCACACCCGTTATTAGTCTAGTTCACAAGTCCAATTATAAATGATTTTAGTATGCCTTTTTCAAAAATCATGATTGATTTATAATAATTGATTTAAAAAAAAGTATTGCATATAATAATTGCATTTGGGAAAAATTCTTGAAGAGCAGAAAATTCACTAAAACAGTGATCACTTCACACTTTCTAAATTGAAAATTTTTATTGAAAATACGGAGAAAAATAAGGAGTTCAGTTCGGAGTTCGGTGGTTTCAGAAATAAAAAACATTTCATTCCTTTGAATGTAAATATTGAAGAATGAAAAATGAGTTGGTTGGTGGTTGAATTGATGAAGAGTATTATAATTCTTCTACAAAAAATGTATCGCAATGTTTCTCTAATTATGTTTTTATTGATTAACTATTTTTCTCAAATTTAAGGTTTTCTTAAAGAGCTCTTAATTTTTCAGAAGTTGAACTTGAAAATTTTTTCTTTGAAACTATTCTTCAAGACCTTCAGAAAAAAATATGAACATTAGTTCATGAACAAAGATTGAAAGCAAATATTTTTCAAATATATCGATAGGTTCATCTCTTTCTGCATGAACGCTAAAGTGATAGATATACGTTTTTTTTTAAATTTTCTCCAGTTATAACAAAAATATATATTTTTGAATTATTTTTGCATGAAAAGGGATCTATTATTCATTTTTCCTTGCGGATCCAAGGAAAATCCTTTTTTCACTGCTGTTTTTATTATTGAAAAAATATATAGTTTTTATAAATCCGTATTTCTATTAAAGGGGTTATATTTTTAGGAGTGATTAATTTTTGAGAAAGAAAGTTTTTAGCTTTCTAGGTACTATACTTCATTTTGATAGAAAAAAAGGATGAAGAAATCTACGAAAGAAAGGAAGGAAGGAAGTAATAAATTTGAAAATAAGTAACTCCATATATGGATGTGTAGATCATGTAAAGAAGTAACTTTCAGACACAAACTGAAAGAAAGTCCTCCTGAAACAGCTACTTTCATATGAACATTGAATTACACGAAAGAAAAAAATTCTTTCGAAACAAATACTTCTATATGAACACTGAATTATACAGAAGATACTTTTCTCTACTCAGTTTGTATTTCAAACATTTGTTGTGGAATAAAAATCAGATATCATTCACATGAGTTCTACTTTAAATGAATGGTAACAATGCACTTACATGGAACACTGACATCCTCACTGGTATACATATATGTTTCGCCTTAAGACACTTGCCCCAAGGCTCGTTAGTACCACATTGGATAACATTATAGAAAATACACACACAATTCATTCATGAATTACGATTTTACGTACAGAAACGAATTTGAATAGCCCTGTAACCCCAAAAAAAGAAAACAATTAGGTAAAGTATTACCTTTCTTAATTTTTTCTGACACGTCATCCTTGATTGAGATCAAACGAAAAGTATTATGTATCTGAAAGAAGAATGAAAAAACAAAAAAATAATAATGGAAAGGATTATTTCGCAATCGAAATCGTAGTGTAGAACTTCATAGTGTTTTTTTATAGGTATTCATCGCTGGCCAAACAGAAGACAACAACACGCAGGCCCTCTTGGACGTTGTACGCTCGCGTTTCATTCCCGGTCGAATCCTGGCCATAGCAGACGGTCCGGGAGGAAGAGCCGGCCTCCTTTACCGACGACACGAAACTCTTTCCCGTCTGCGGCCTATCCAAGGCAAATCGGCGGCGTATGTTTGCAGAAATTTCGCTTGCTCGTTGCCGGTTACCGAACCAGCAGATCTGGCATCTTCGCTGGATAACGGTAACGGAACGAAGAAGAGCTAAGAAGAGGGTCGCTAAAGAGAAAAGAAAGAGATAAGTTGTAAATTATTGATTAGATACGAAATTATATATATATTTTGCTTTATTATAAATATTCTACATTCAGCACACAATTGATACGAAGGCAGATATTTCGAGTCAATGATGTGTTTGAACAAAAGCGTGTTCACAGAAAATCTATAGACAAATCAGGGATTGAAACCAATAATTTTTTTTTCTACTACTTGTGGCTATGCAGCACCATCAAGTGGCTTTCCGAATACTAGAAAGAAAGAAATAGTCTATTTAAAAGAAGTTCAAGGTGTAATAAATGAACTGATCGTTTTTGTACGAATTATTTGTTCGATAATCTCACGTTTTCTTCTGAAAATTACAGTAGTATTTTGATGGAGAATTTAAAAAAGAAATCTTCAAAACAATAACCAGTGTTTTCAGTTTTTGATTGAGATATTATCCAAAGTATATGGTAAAAAAACATTAATTTCTACAATGTTTTTTTCGCTTTTTTGCTGGGCTAATTGAACATCTAACGTACCAATGTAACATTATGTATTACTGAATCTCTCTGGGTTTATATTCTTTTATAATACAACATAGATTTATAAAGGACATAATAAGAAGCTCACAATGAAAATTTACTGTCTAATGAGCGGTAATACTAAATTAAACGAATTTTCATTTGAGATTTTTCTATAATGTTTAAAAATACTCCTCAAAACTCACCATGAGTAAAACTTCATGAAATCGTTAAAAAATAAGTCGATAAATACTGTAATTTTCATGCTTTGTCAAGGGTTTTCCTCAGCAGTAACACGTTTCCATAATGTTATCTGAGATGATGGCGAAACGTTACTCTTGGAATCACTATCGACGGAAAAATAACCTCACATATATTTAGTGAAAGTATCTACGGGTTACAATCTTCAATCTGTTTTTCTACAAATATATATGATGCTAATTACTTTCATGAAACTCTTCATATTCGAAAATATTACTAATAATCCTTTAATTTCATCATCCTCATCATTATCATCATCATCGCTATTCAATTCGTTAGCATTATGACTCACTGGGGTGGAAGTTAATAATATATTGATTACCTTTTCTGTTGGTCCTAGCTGCATATTTTCCTATTTTTGCACATCTCTTTCCATTGCTTAATTTTTAGTGCATTTTGATTATTTTCTGTGTCGTTGCACAATCATGTTCCCGGTCTCCCTTTATTTTTACGTTGGGTTGGTCCCCATCCTGTAACTTTTTTAATCATCTCCGTTGACCAATTTAATATATTTGATTGATACCATTATATATTCATACCCTAACTCTCTTTCTATTTCTTCATTTCTTTTTTAATTTTTTTTCCTACTGGAGTAATATCATGTTCGAGAATCGCTCTCATTATTTTTATTTCTAGCCTTCTTAATTTTCCTTCTTTTTTTATTCATCACACATGTTTCATCACAGTGTGATGACACGCCGTATGAATGTATTGTATACTTTAATTATTTCTTTTGTTTGGTTTTTTATTTTTGCAACAATTTTATTTCTTGGGAAGGGTTAGATTCATTCGAACATTTTTTCTTGAAACATTTCTGTTTCAGCTTTCACGATAATAATCCCCAGATAGTTGAAAGTCTTAGCCTTTGTAATGCTCTTCTTTGTTTTCACTAATTTCCATATTTTTTTAAATTTTCATTTATATTGAGAATACCCGTTGTTACTAAATGAAAATCGCTAATACTATCTATGATATAATTATTGCGAAAATTCAATAATTATCATCATGAATAGTTTAATTTTTATGCATTCCGAATTTCTTTTCTTCAATTTTCATTTCGTCAATTGTTTCGATCAAAGAATCCTTAAGTTAGTTTTACTCCTCCTTTATTGATATTTCCAACATCCCCACATTGTCTTACAAATATCCTGGTATGAAATAATACTATTGTGCGGTGTGAGACACAAATGAAAAATATCGTTGTTTCCCAACAAAACTACTTCGCTGTGGAAGCTTTTTGTCATCAAGAGCGCTTGTAAGACGCTATACACATAACAGATGCCATTCAGGTAGTTTACCCCGACTTTCTTGGCAAACAAATTTTCTCGAGTCGTTTTCATTCTCCCAGATTGGCTACGCGGAACTGTTTTGAGGTCTTCAAAGCATATCCGTTTCCATTTTACTGTTGGCGATTGATTCGTTATTTTTTTCATCGCTATTTATTTAGAATTTTCGTTGATTCTTACTTTCAGTATATTTAATACTATCTTCCATTTCAAAGAATTTTATTAGTAATGGAATACTAATGATGTAATCGTCAAAGAATTAGTCCGTCTGTTGGTGTCCGGAGTTCAATGTGAATCAGGGTTTGGCTAATATTTGGAGGAACTATGTGTGCTGGCAGGACACCGTTGGTGTTGCCAACCCAATGAAGGTTTTTAAAAGATGCCAATGTCAGAAAAATCCAATTGAGAAATGCTAAATTTAAAGTCATGGAAATTAGGTGCACTTTTGAATCGAGACATAAAAAGCCGACTCTATTTGGAATTTCACAAATTACAGTATGAAGGGGAAAGATATATTTCGTCACATACAAAGTAATCTTATAGGGAATGAGTGAAACATTATTTGGGTGTGCAGCAGAAGAAAACAGTGTCTCTAACAATACAGAATCAAAGCTTTCGACAATTTTTATTATCATCATTATCATCATCATATGGACAAGGAAACATTAGATATGTAAAAAAAGATCAGTCAAAAACACTTACAGTGTGATGAAAAGAGAAATGAAAATTTCTATGTTTTATACCACTTTTAATTGTAACTAACGTTACTGCAGTTTCGTCATATATGGACATTTTCAAACTTACCTACACAATAAACTAACAATGATTCATTACATTCGCCAGTATATACCATATACCAGTATTTGATTGAGTACCTGAATTTACAGTTCACAATGTGGATGTGCCAATTAAAAAATCGGAGAGTAAATTAAATCGATTTGATCAGGTAGGGTAGAGGAACCGTTTGTGGCCATTACACCATTTCCAGCCACATCGATTTTAAATACGTATTAGTTAAGGTTTGCACACAGTTGGAAGCAAGAAACGAGTATGATCGGCATTATTGAATCTCCCGCCAAAACATTCCTCCCTCCATACGCCAATATCGGTTGTACGTTTGAAGTGATAGTTGCGTTATTATGCGCACAACTCGATGAGATGCTGTACTTATTGTTCTGAGTAAGTGACAAGGTAAGACATATTAAGGTTCTAACAGAAAACTGTAGTTATTATTGTCTGTAGATGAGTTTTTGTAGTTATTATAATAGTTATGGATTGTATTGTTCCATTAAAATCTATTGTTGTTCTGGTAAATCAATTAAAAAATTTGGGTGACCAAAAATGGAACCAAAATTAATCATATTATCCCATTTCTGGCTATCCTATTAGATGGCTACTAATGGTGAAAGCGTTTTCCATTTCTGGCCACTGAGTGGCGACTATTGAAACTATGTATTCTATTTCTGGCCATTCTATAATACTAACTAATAATACTAACTAATAATACTATAAACAACATGAAAATTAGGGATTACAGTTTTATACTT
>WOGP01008385.1:0-11251 GCA_015342065.1 Leptinotarsa undecemlineata
TTTTTGATGGTACATTACTTATACCACTGCTCATTTTATTTTTGAGTTTATAGCTGGCTTGGATTATTTCTTCTTCACTCACTGGATAAAGAAATATCGAGTTGTGGTTTATTTTGCTAGGGGGAGGATTTTCCCTGTTATGAAAACTCTCGATAGCTGATGTAGAGTTTACAAAATGGACATTAAAATCATTCGCTAGATTCTCTCCGTCCCCATGAGTATTGGATAAAACAGTGTTGCTATTTTCTGCCTTGTTGAGGGTATTTATCACATTCCAGGTGGTTCTTGATTTGCTGTCACTTTCTTCAATCATATTTTTTAAATAGTCACTTTTTGATTGATTCAAAAGTAGTCTGTATGATTCCCTGTATTCATTTTATATATTTTTGAATTGTTCAGCTGTATTGAATTGTTCTGTAGCTGTAACAACTCGACTTGAAGACCTAAAAATTGAATTTCACAGACTCCTGTCAAAATATTTTCAAAAGTAATAAATTAGTTACTATATATATGATTCATATTTATGTGGGGTTATTGTCATTTATGACAAGAAAGATATACTAATCATTTATAAATACATTCACGAGTAATTCGTTAGGAATAACATGAATCTCATTCTTCCTAAACATAGAAAAATAAATTATGTACTTGTGATGCACTGTTTGGAACCTTTGATTTAGTAACGAATTTTACTGGAGTTTGATCCCAACATCAAACCATTATTTTTAACACCTCATGATTTGTTTCGATCACTAAGTGATCATCTTCAAGATTAAACTGTTTAGTTTAATCTTACTCTTGAAAATGACCACTTGGTGACTGAAACACGTGTCGAGGTATAAAAAAATAAAGGTTTGGATTAAATTTCAGTAATATTCATAGACAAAGAAATACAAAAAAAAACACACAATACGGCCTTCGAATCATACAATCATTTACCACTGTCAATCAAAGAAAAAGGCAGACGGCATACTTTTAAGAATATAATTTTCAGTTTGTTGTGACGATTATAGAAAACAGTAGAAAACAGAAAGTAGAAGGACTAATACTAGTATTAGTTATTATAATTATCATAATCTCAACAACTATAGACATATCTCTTAGACAAATGAGTTTATTCGAAAACTTCCAAAAATATATCATATTCGTAGCAATTTGCATCCTTGGAGTTCACATCCTCTCTTTTGCATGGTCTGTTTCCAACCGTGCCACCCGTTCAGCAAAAGATATCGAAGTCGTATCAGTTTACTCCTGTAGCTACACAAGTATAAGCCAATTCATGGGGTCTTCTTAAACGACATTGAAACCACAGGCTCATTTTGCTTCCCTTCGTTCAAGTGGGCTGAAATCAGAAACTGAGGGGCTCATCATGGCCTGCCAAGATTGTGTCTTCAACACCTTGTGTCACCGTAGTCGGGTGATGGGTACAGAGGACCTTGACACCAGATGCAGGACTTGCAAGAGGCAAGCTATCTGTTTACTGTCGACATGTTCAGTAAATGCATATGCCTATAACCACCGATTAAGAGTGTCTAATTACAGCCTTCGGAACTTCTATGCCATTTACAAAAAACCAGTGTTCTTTTATGCTCCGGAAGATATTGAGTCCGTTGTAAAGAATGAGGGGTGCCGAATTTATTGGTACTACTCATTCACTTCAGGAAGATACAAGTTAATGAGCCTGACAGAGGGAATATCATACGAAAGGAAGAGGAAAAAAAGATGAAGTAATTATTTCGTCAAAGTCGCATCCTCTACTTCATTGAAATGGTTTTTCTGTTTATAGGAGTCCTAGGAGAATCGATGCATTCACCACTCTTTAATTTCATCAAAATACTACATCAGTTACAGGTGTGCAAGACAAGTTATGTAGAAGTTAATTGAATACTTGTATATTAAGGTAATATGAACGACATATGAAAGTCAAAAGTGAAAAATGTAATATTCATCAATAAACAGGAAAAAATATAATATACAGTTCCTCAGATGACATGGAGATGAGTTATGAATATCAATTATTTTTCATACCAATAACCTGATGGAATTTCTATTTAGGGGTTATCAAAGGGTTATTTTAAAATTTGGACTTGAACAAAGTAATACAGTTGGTGAGTTTGAATTGACAGGAGATGACGCCATATAGCTTCGATGCCAGGTGAATATAATACTTCTGTGGTTGATGGTTTCGTACATGCCCGGATTTTAAATATTTCAAGGAGGATGAAAAAAATATGGGCTGTTCTTTTTTCAGTCTGCCGATTTAAATCATTACTTGGTATAGGGATTGCTTAGCAGGATCTTTGAAATTCATTTCTGTAAAACCTCTACATTTTTTAGGTGTTGATTGGTAACGCCTCCCTAAATGATTATACCATACAAAAAATGAGTTGTACCAATTCTATTTAAACAAGTTTTAGATTCTCAAGTTCTAAAATATTCAACATTGGAGTTTTTTTGTAAAGTTGTTCATATACGCATTCCATTTTAAATTACTGTTCAGACATTACCTAAATATTTTAATTCGCTCAGCTGAAAATAGTATCTCCCGTTGGAATATTGGTTAGTAACCTTACAGATTTTCATAACAGTAAATGGCCCAAAACAAAATGATTCCCAGTTGAGCGTTGCTAGTTTACTGCTGAAGTGCATTACGATCATTTGTTTCAGAATATCATAATATTTTTTTAAGAAGACGATACCATCAACGTAGTTACTTCTGCAGGAAATGGGCAGTTGGAAACCAAATTAATATAAATTTTGGCTCTAGTTTACCATTTCATCTTTTCTTAGATTTTATTTTCATAAACTATCGACATACATACATTAGAGCATTTTAAAATATGTCATTGTTAAAAATAACAATTAATCATCTCTCTATAGATCCAACCTTACGTTATTCCTAGAAACACACTTTTGTGAAAACAGTTATGATTTCACCTCTAAACTAGAGTCGTTAACAATGAACACAATGATTTTTCTAAAGATCTATTACTATTCTCGCACTAGCAGGTACCCTGTATTCTGAGGAGTGTTACAAAAGAAATACGTTAGGCGTTGTCCTTTGTACCTAAACAAATGTAGATTCTACTATTTTTCTTACTAAAGGTTTGCACACGACAAAAAAATGAAACCTTTGGCGCCGGGCTGTCGAGGACAGACACCTTCTGGAAATATACATTGTTAAACTTGTGAAATAGTGTGTATTGTGGGCCCCATTTACTTTAGCGATGTGGTATGAAATGATGATAACAGAACATGTATTTACATCACTTTCACATAGGCCAATACATAATTTTAGATCTCCCTTTGCGAAATTGAAAAAAAAATATAATTTTCTTCAACTTTAAATATGTAGAGACGTATTTTTAGATGATACAACAATTGGATTCTGAATGAGAACAGAAGAAGACTCAACAAATGAAAAAAATTGAGTTCAACATTTTTTTTACTATAGAAAAATCTGAAATTTCAGTCTCTTAAATTGTTAAGTGTCAGGCGGAGAATACGTTTAAATACATTCATATTTTTGAATGAATTTATGTGTTTGTCTTATGTTTTTCCGTTAACCAGGTGTATCTCCCCTACGACCGACAACCTTCAAAAGTTGAAACTTGTGCGAGTTAAGGACTAACGAGGTCTTACCTTTCAACGTGTGATTCATACATGAAAGATATCAATACTAGTATTTCTAGTATAAAAGGTGCTTTAATCAAAGCGTTCGCAGAAGTTATCAAGGAATTGTTGTGAGAAGATTCATCTGAAAAAATAATAAATAAACACTGTATACTTTAAAAGTCAGAGTCAAAGATTTGCCCTTCGACTCATGGGATCTGCCCATTAAGACCCCCGGGAATTTCTTCGGTATCTTTTAGAAGGTTTGCATGATGACCTCAATAGAATTACAATAGGAAAATTGAGCGGCGACGGAAAAGCGCAAGAGTCAACATGAACAACTCTAAGATTGTAGACAATTTCATTCACCATGAAGTGCACACACAGTTGACATTCATCAGTAACCTTCTACCCTTTTTGGGATTTGTCTTTCCCCATACCACATAAGAGAAAAAACTCTGGATGGAGATGTTCCAGGTGCAAGGAAAGAAGAAACTGTACAAAGTCTCTATATATCCATAAGTTTCCCCGTATTTTGGTAATGAATTTAAAAACATTCTCCCCAAATTGAATATTGCCATTGACTTTTCAATGATTAGATATGAACAATTGTGTAGCAGACAATGTGGTTCCTTATCGTTATAATATATATGCACTTTCGAATCACATTGGACCTACTTACAACAGGCATTACACATCATATTGCAGACACCCACAAAGTGGCACGTGACATGAATACAGCAATTCACAGGTGTCCCCAATTTCACCAAAATCGCTTGTGAGTGAGGATGGATATGTCCTCATTTATGCACAGGACACGAAGCAGCACTTTTGAGGTGTTTTTGAGGTTTTTTCTCTTTTCATAAACCAAATTCTTTTATTTCATTTGTATTTCATGATTCTTATTGCGTGAAGTGGTAATAATATCTCAACTCCTAATTTATCTGTTAGTGACTACCTTAATTGAATAGAACTGGCCGATACTTGATGAAAATCAATATTAAAATTCATAAATAAAGTTTATTGTAAGATTTTTACTGTAAGGGGTTTTACAAAAACCGCGACACGTGTTTTGCTATACAATAGCTTTCTCAGGTGTAAACTATTTCATACTTTACGCTCGAGAAAGCTATTGTATATCGAGACACATGTCGCGGTTATTGTAAAACCCTTTATAGTGAAAATCATACAATAAACTGTATCAATAAGTTTTAGTGACTACCTGTTATGTACCTTACATTGACGACCTGATTTCTATTTGTAATTTATATAAGAGGGTTAACAACGTTCTCTTTGGAGTTTTCAATTTAAAAATTTTCAGACATCTAAAAGCCTGTTGTCATGTACTGTGTCAGTTTTCTCAAGCGTGGTCAGTGTCTTTAGAATTCTGTGGTCTGATATGTGAAACATGTTCTTTGAAACGCGGTACCATAGTTCGCTTACTTTGACCAACATAACTTTTGTCGCTATCGTCACAGCGTATGTCATAATCTCTGGCATTTCTTCTGTGTTTCGGATAGCCCAACACTCATTGGAGTGCACGGGTTTTGGAAGCTAGTTTTATATTTAATTTTTTGAATATTTGGAGCATCCGTTGGTGTATCTTGCTTCATATGAAAAAACTATAAACTATGAGTTATCGAATCAGGTTTTAAGAATTCGACAGAGCCGTACTCTTTGGTCGACTGTGAATATGTGTGAGCCACAATAAAATATTGCGGGTTGCGGTGGAGGGTCGAATAGACACACTCACTTTGGACCTAACCTAACCAAACCCAACCTAATTCGAATTATAATTTCCTTAACAACTTATCGACTATGTTTGAAGGATATCCGTTTATCCTGGTTACCGCAACGGGCGTTGAGGGAGTGTTTTTTTGTTATGGTGTGGGAAAAGTGTTTTTTGAAGATAGAGTGTTTCCTGTTGTGAAACGATTGAAAAATCGGATTTTTCGAAGTTCCAACTATTTAGTGGATGGTTTACATTTCGCCCACCTGGTAAACCGCCGCCAATGACCATTTTGCACGCCTCTGAGCCCACCAACACCGTTCTAGCATCGGATTATCACGGCACGCTGTCAATCCAACTTGCGGTCGGCTCCGACACAAAGAACGAAACGTTGGAATGCGATTAAACAAATGACAAATGCATCTCGCACCAGCATAAAAGAATCCCCTCTTTTAGGTGTGCACAATAATAAAGGTGGTTACAATGGTTGGGACATTGCGGCGCCAGTGGTTTCATTCATTTTTTTCTCTTCTATGAATGCCACTCTCTCGGGCTTTTGTGGGAATAAATGGCGCTTTTTGCGGAAATATAGTAAAATATACGTTCTGGCTCACAATGGGCTAGTACTCGGTCTTTGTACTCCTCGAAGAATAGGGGACGGATTGTGACAATGCATATATTTAACGAGTATTTGAAGAGGGTAGCTTGAGGAATGCGGTGCACCAGCTCAAGGATAATTATGGTGAAAGCTGCATGGCAATTTACTTGAACTGATTTAAGGTAACTATCACAACGTCCATCGTAAACTATTCTTCAAGAAGATGATCAAGCACTGCTAGAAAATCCTTGAAATGCTTCGTAAGGTGTGAAAATGGTGAATTATAATAGTGTTGGAAATATTTGTTACCAGTATTTTGAGAATCGGCTCGTGAACTTCAAGAAGTTGAACAATTAACAGCAACTTACAACAAATAACTTCAGAATAATGATACTTTACAAATATTTGTAAACAAGAATATCGTTTATGAATCATCGCGGGTGCCTATTTTCCTTTGTCACTTCCTCTCAATCCAAAATAGGCAAATCCAGACGTTTATGAATCATCTCGGGTGCCTATTTTCCTTTGTCACTTCCTCTCAATCCAAAATAGGCAAATCCAGAATTTCATGAATCCATATCTTTCGGTCATACTTTGTTATATTTGCCCCCTAAGATATTCGCCAAATTTTGCTGACTTGTTACCGTGCTAGAAATCGCACGTTGAAAATTTAGACCTCATTAATTCTCAGCTCGCAGAAGTTTCCACTTTTGAAGATTGTCTCTCGTAGAGTGGCGACAGCCCCCCAGAGTTTTTTGATCAGCATCGATTAGTCTGTTTCACTAGTATTAGGATTTCAGACTTCATCACTCAAGCTATAGATTTCTGAAACACCCTTCTTAGATACCACAGTCTCAGTAATTTGTTCATTGATAATATTCGAGAATTCTGTTTCCTGTCTGATTCCTCTGCTCCGATTAAGCCTGTTTTATGCGACTGGCAATATGCACAATTCTGTACTCTGCCCATCTAGTCTCTTCATTAGGTTGTAGAAAGGAGGTAGGTCTTGAAATATCCAAGTAAATCTGTCTCTGTAAACTATAGAGTTTCACCTCAGGCGTTTGCCGTATAGTTTTCTACCACCAGACATGTGAAGCTTAAAAGCTTCACATATATCCAGTGGATTTGTTTACGTCCTGAACCCCTATATTATTCAGATATCCTCTAATATCTCTAGTCTGGCTTTGTGAAAAAAATTCACCAAATGAGATTTCAAGGTAAGTTTATTATCTGGGATAATACTCAGATATTTCACCTCCGTTGCACCATTGAAGTGAAGTTAGTCATCCGGTCTTCTCTTTCTCTTGAAAAAACCATTCCAGGTTTGCTATGGTTCACAGACATATTCTTCCTCTGGCACCACATGCAAACCTTCAGCATTCTCTGGAGGATATAGAGCCTACCCTTTTCCTACCCAGGATGAAAAATCTATCTCCATAAGCTTGCAGATCTAATTATTTTGTGTCAAGAAGATCAAGCAGACTCATCCATCAGGAGTGATCACGAAAGAGGGGATAGAGACTCATCCATCAGGAGTGATCACGGGAGAGGGGATAGCACCGGACCCTGATCACCTTGAACCTTAACCTGATGTCTGCATCGTAGTCGTAGTTGATATTATGTAGTCAATTAATGATAATCTCATTTCCTCATTCGTTTGTGTATACATTTTTTATTTCAGATTTTAATTTAATAATAATACTGTCACATTATTTTCGTAGCCGAAAGCTTGTTAGGGTTGGATGATTGATACCGAATTTTCATCTTCAGTATAAACAACTGAATCTCCTCCGCTAACCCACAAGAGATTTCAATTTGAGATCGTGATAATCTGATATTTCGAAACTTTCAAGCTAATTCGAAAAGAGGTTTAACTTTTTTGTGGCACTTTGCGTAAATGCCCACCTCTTTCGAAGAAGATTAATAAAAACAGTTGACAATTCCTCCCACGCAGAATCTCGAAATTTGCATAATCCTACTTTTTATGCAACACATTCGCCGTCTTTTGTTTTTATTTTGTAACGTGAACTTTTAGTACGAGATATTATTTCATAAAAGTATCGGGTATCATGTAGGTATAACGTTTGGTTGTTAAAAAATGATCGCCCGCGCATTTGTTCTTGAAAAAAAAGATGGTGAAGCTCTCTATCACACATCTGTTGTTGAGTCTCTCCATATAAGGGTAGCCGACGTAGGACGGAAGACCGGACTGGTTTCAGAAGCTGAGATTATATCGAATGATGATTTTTGTTCATTTTGATATCTATTGGAAGCCAGAATTCAACTAAACTTTATTCAGAGAAGGTGGATTTGTTTAAATCATTATCAAGTGGATACCACATTCTATTTTTTATTAAAAGTCCATACATACAATATTAATAATTTTATATACATCACTCGTTGGCAATTCTTGACGCACACCAAAATTTAACACACCTTTCAGGTGACAAATCTTATAACCATGTAGTCAGTGCCAAGAAAAATTCCATCTGAATCAAGGCATAATTGAAAGACATCCATTGTCTCTAGATTTGAATCCCCTCTGTGAGGATATCTGAATTTTATTTTGTTTTTTCTACGGTGATGTTAATCATGTTACAAATAACACACACTAATAAAAACAATCATGTGAGACGTCTTCCTTGAAGATTTAGGAACAAACGAATGAAATCTTCACAAATTGAAGACGCTGTAAATCAAATTATCTAAAAGGACAATTCGTTCGGGCCAGTCGTAAATTACCTATACTGTAGGTTAACTCCCCTGGCTAATACCACGAAGGGCGTTGGATTATCTCCGACATGGTGTCAATGCAGGATTCTTCCTACATATGCTGTTGGCGCCAACAGAAGTAGTAATTGTTTTCTAATTTAAATGAAATCTTTTTATCTGTCACATCTACTAGTTCATGTGAACTTGGTACATTTTCAGAATTAAATATTGAGATTTGGACTTCTTTCTTTCTCATCGTTAGCAAAGATATCCTCCGTTCCATATTCTCGAATATACTTGGACTGTTCTAGAGATTTCTGAACGGCGAAACTTCTTGCCCTCATATCTTCAGAAGCACGCTTCAGATAAACATAGAAATCTTCCTCTTGGATGGAGTATGGAGGCCTACCACAACATATAACTCAGTTTTGATTATTTTGTAATATTTTAGGATATTCCAGGATGTTCTTACAAGTTTCAAACAATTTTCGAAAATTCCGTGGAATACTCTCATTTGTTTCGAACTTGGAATGTCTTTCATGGATGAGGAAAGAAGGCTACTGTTGAAAAGTTGTTCGAATATGTTTTTCCGTTAACCAGCTGTCGCTCCCTATCGAACGACACTTGTGCAAGCTGAGAATTAACGGGGTCTTACCTCTGAACGTGCGATATATAAATTACCTGATCGTCTCACAATAATCTGGGATGTTCCGAAATGTTGTGTAATAATGGTGTGTACACTCTTTATTGTTTTAGTCTGTTCCAAAACTTTTTGAAGGGAAAACATGCCAGTCCTTAAATACTCGAAAGTAAACCTTTAAGGTGGAAAAAGAATATTTTCAAGGATGGATGATACAGAGCTACCATTCCATTTAACTCGTTTGATCGATCCACGATAATCTGGACTATTACGGGATTTTTGCTAACATTCCAGACTATTTTAGAACATTCCACAAAATGCCTCTGAATCCTCTCGAATGACCTTATATCTTGAAATCCACGCCCTTTGGATAAAATGGGAACCTTCCTCATCAGAAAGTAAATCTGGCACTGCGACAAAGGAAAATATGCAAAACCGTATATAAACATATACATATTAACAGTACTCTGTACTCTGTGTGTTCTGTTCAAAATCTGTTTTCCGTTAACTAGCTGTCGAGGTCTTACCTTTTAACGTGTGATTCCTAACAGGAATTGGACGATAGGAAGTAAAAATCGGTTCGAACCACCGATTCAGGTTGAGCAAATCAACCACGTCGACACACCAGACTACCGGTATTATTTGTATTAGATGTGTAATTGGGAAATATAAAAATTCTGTTTCATACAATGAATTGCGTGTTTCCAAATATATAGATGTTTTTTTGTTTTCAACTTATTCAGCTGACTACATTGAACTGCAGTCAGAGGATAAAGTAATTTGTCAATCCTGAATAGCATTATTCAATATCCACTTCAAAATTTTGAATAGAGTTTTATGAGATGAGGAGAAATAGAACAGAAAATAGCGAAAAGGTGAAAAATAGTTAAAAAAATTAAAAATGCTGAAGAAAAGTTGGACCGAGAGTAATGTAAAACAGAGAGAGGGGGAGAGTGATTTAGATTCTGATACTTAACAAAAACTCGATAAGATTGCAGCTTTTTTACATATATAGCTGCCGGATTGAGTAATGTCCGGAGAGAAGCCCCCCTCAGATGTGAACTATATTTATTGATACTGATGCATGATGCGACGTTGTAGAAGAAAAAAGTAGAACCTCAGGAAGTTTTGTTTTTGTCAAATGTTGAGGTTTTATTTGTCATTTCTGAGTTTCTGATTTTTTTCTGAATAGGATGGTGTTACCGTTACAGAATATGTTATAGAACACACAGGCCACATGATGCCTTTGTCTACTGCATATACACTGCATTACATTTAAAACGAGCCACTCTGAAAAACTTTTGCTACAATGATTTTCAAGGACATATTTTGACATATTTACATTTGATGTTACTTCCCCTATCGCACCCCCAGAGCATGTCATAATTTTTTTAAATGGATCACCCTGTATTGTTTCGCATTATCAGATGCTCCATGATGAGCAGATTTCAACGAAGTATAAAACATATGGTGTGAAGCTTATGGTTCGGGAGCTACAAATTATTTGAGTAAAAAACTAACCATCCTGTATAACTCTTGAAAAAATTATTTCTAGGAAAAATACAAAAACAAGTCAACAATTATACAGGAGTCCACATTTTGAAATATTCGTTCCAAAGACAAATATGGAAGCAATAAATCAGAAAAAGAGATTTTTTATCAATTCTAGAATTGAAATTTGATAACTGGACAATGAGAAGAAGAAAATTTTTTGTAGTAAATGTTCAAAAATGTTGAGAATCTCGTGAGGTATTTTTTTGCAATGCCTCATGATGTTCTCTCTCAAATCTTCAAATGTTGTTGATTCTATCTCATACACTTCAGAATTTAAATGATCCCTTAGAAAGAAATCTTCAGAAGTGAAATCCGGAGATCATGGTGGCCATTCAGAAGGACCTCTTCTGCCAATCCAACGACCAGGAAAATGATCATCCAAAAATTGTCGCACTGGAGCTGCATA
>WOGP01008386.1:0-11251 GCA_015342065.1 Leptinotarsa undecemlineata
ACTTTTAGAGAAACAGAGAAACCAAAGAGATAGAGTTGAAAGAAAACTGAGAGAAATAATCTTTTTCCAATCACTCGATACAAAAGAACGAAAGTAGACTTGTTGAGAATCAAAATGTTACTAACTTTGTATTTAACTATTTTTTCCTATTACAACTATTTCTCCCTCCTGAGGAATTATATTTTCTTACTTTGGATTTCTTATTGGTTATCGGGTGCCACTATCGATCTCGGGCCAATCAGAAGAATCAATTCTACTATCTATTCGCTTTGAGGGTGGGTGACACCTACAAAATCAGAATTGAAGTTATCACTTCTGTCGGGGGTTTCAGTTAAGGGTTCCGTGAAAAGGTGGCCCTACTTGTACCCAAAATATGAGATAATCTATGCTAATGCAGTTATTCATAATAACAATGTAATATGATGGGTATGCGTGCATTATTTTACATCCTTTATAAACCTATGATCCTTCCTTCATGAGAACGGTGATAGATGTCCGTACAATTTTTATCTCTTCTTGGGTAATTGTTGACTATGGCTTACGAAATTTGCAAGAAATACTATCAAAAAACTTGCGTCGTTCATCCAAAGGAAGAGATTGTTCTCATGTTGTCTTTCTATTTCTAATTACAATATATGTTCTTTATTTAAAAATATTCGTTCAATAACCTAATGTCTTTCCCAAGATTATTCAGGACACCCACTCGTTCCCTAACGCCTGGGTTTCTTCGTCCAGCTTGCAAACACATGGCATATTTCCGTTAAAGGTATATTTATGATTTAGAAGGTGTAATTTATGATGTCGCCAAACGGGAGAAGACTTTTCTTTTATTGAAAAGAAAAAGGTTTCGTTCCCAAGTAATTTATTTATAGTAGGCATTTATGTTTTTTGTCGTAAGTTTTACTATTCTCAGAATATTTGGAAAGTGCTATTTTAAATAGATTTAGAAATATCACGCACTGGGCCGTATTTATGCTTTGTTACAGTTAAAAATAAAAGTGGTAAAAAACTTAGAAAGTTTAAATTCTCTTTTCTTTATTATGATTTCCTACCACGTAGTAACGGCTACATACATCAATTTATCTTTACTACCTCTTTGCTACCTCATCTACTACAAAGTAAAAAAGTGAGGATTTTTCCAGCAAAAGATCTTAAAACCCAAAACGAGATAGACTGTACTAAATCATTCAATCCAGATCGGTTAGGAGTATTGATTCTGCTATTTTTTCTCACGAAGAGTATTCAACAAGAACCCCAAGAATTCGGAGCAATCCTCTTGTTGTAACTAGTATCTAGTGAACTTCAAAGACTCTAGGAAATCGCTTGGTGGGAAAAACTGCAACTGCATGAACAATTGTTTGAGTTTGGTGAATAAGTAGGAAACATTCTCGTTCTTTTCATTGTTAAAACCTCGTTCTTGAAATTCTTCGTCATGAACAACACTTGTAAAATACTATTCATGTAGCAAGTGTTTCCTAAATCATCTAATTAAATTTTCTTCCCAAGATTATGAGAACAACTGTCTACTGATTAGTAAGGAAGAACAGGTTTCACAGAATCTGTATCAGAACCATTTCTAAAGCTGCAATCGATCCTTCCAAGTGTTTCGTAGAGAGATCCTAATTTCTTAAAAATTTCATTAGAGCCGTAACGAGATGCAAAAATCTTCATTCTAAATCCAATGTGGCGTACCGCCCAAGATGGTGGGCTAGTTATTTTCTATGCACTTCCTTAATATGGGTATTTGCTCCCGAAGATGGTGGACTGTACTTTTTTAACCCCCTCATAATATGGATATGAAATGGAAGAGTTCAAACGAAGTAAATAAAATTGTGGAAAATAGCATGATCGTCATATCAATTTTAAATACATACGTGGATTGTTAAAAAAATACGGTGAATCTTCAAATTTCGTGAGCTTCGTACATTCGATTTGCGATTTTTTTTATTTTTCATGTAGATACACTTGTCTCGAACGTATGTACACAATTTCAGCTGTATTGCATGTTCAGTTTGTTGTGCTTTCAAACAAAAATGGATGAAAGAATTTGCATCAAATTTTGGATAAAAAATAGAATTGAGTACTCAAAAACACTAGAAATGTTGACAGTGGCATACGATGAATGTATTCTGAGTCACAAAAATGTTTACAAGTGGAACAAGCTTTTCACAGAGGGTCCAGAACATGTGAATAACGACGCTCGCCCTGGACGGCCCTGCACATCAACAACCGACGAAAATGTTAAGAAAGAGAATTGTCGAATCACTATTAGAGGAGTTGCTGAGGACATCGACATATCGGCCCAGCAGCCAAATTCGATTAAATGTCAAGATTTTGCTCACTGTTTTCTTGGATTACCGTGATGTAGTGCATCAGTAGTTCTTGCCACATGGTCGTACTGAAGTTAGGTGTCGCTTACGAGAAGCAATACGAGAAAATGTCCGGTATTGTGGAATTGGATGACTTCTGTGTCAGGACAATTCAAATACTCACTCGGCATTGCTTGTTCATAATTTTTTGGCCAAAACCAACATCGTAGTTATGCCTTAGCCACCGTATTCGCCTGATTTGACCCCCATCTACTTTTTTTTGTTCCCAAAATTGAAGACATCTATAAGAGCATAGAATTTTGCGAAGATTGAGGAGATTGAAACCGAATCACTGAGAGAGCTCAAGGGCATAGCAAAAAGTGCATACCGGAAGTGTTTCGAGGATTAAATGTTGGCACAAGTATTTTATATCTAAGAGGAACTACTTTGAAGGGGACAAAATAGGAATTGATGATTAAATAAATATTTTTCAAGAAAAATGAAAATTCACCGTGTTTTTTTAACAGAGTTTGTATATATTCAACCTAATTGTTATAATATACGCATTTATGTTGATATTTGTGTTGGCTGAAGTTACTAGCATGTCTAATATATGGTGCTGAAAATCTTCCCTCGTAGTGCCAGGGTGAATTGTTGTTTTTATTTCTTCTTCTCATCTATTGTTTTTCACCAGGTCAATTCAAGAGTATAAACGGGCAGTCTAAGATGTTTACCAAAAGTTGTAGTTCGAAATACTTCATTGTTTCATTAGATTTTGGTTCAAGTACATTTCTCGTGAAATAAAATGAAACGGAAAATAAATAACAGTACTTCAAAATTAATCTGCCTCTTATTCATTTCACTCTATGTACGCCTCAGAATTTGCTCTCATATGTCTCAACAACTGTCAGTTGTTATCTGTCAACTGATAGCTTTCTTTTTTTTTTCGATATTCTACCTCAAGTACTATGTAACAAACGTCAGATGGCAGAGAAAGTCAATCTTCGTTAACGGTTGAACAATTTTCTCATCCACTCACTCCAGCCAGGCAGGGGTTCACCATGAAGGGCGATACTAATGTCTGAGGACATTCATGCCGCCATCTCAAACTCAGTTGTGTACCATTTGTCCCTCTGACAAACGCCAGCCGCAAGGATAAGGGAGTCACGCTCCATCCCCGACTCAATCCAAGATGATCGAACAGAGAAAGTCAGTTATTTTTGACAGGTAGCACGTGAGAAATCAGTAGCTCACAGTAAAATTTGTGTATAGGAATTTTTTCTATTTGTTGTAGTTCGAACATTTGAAACGAATGAAAATCATATATTTGAAAAACATTCTTCATTTCAGCTTCCTTTGAACCCGCTGGATCTCACACCGCAAAAGTCCAAAGCAACAGTTGGCAGAAGTGTAACCAGGCGGCCTCCCACCCGTCATCACCTGAAAGACCCGATCTCAACTCCTGTCGATTACTCTAACCCTTTGAAACAGGCCCACATCACAGCCGCCACTAATCTGCATCGAGTTTCTCGCCTGTGTCATCAAATACACGAGTCAGCAGTTAAACAGGCTTTTGGCGGGCGATCGCCCCGTCCTGCAATAAAAGACAGAAAAAACGGCGATGGCAGTGTTGAAATATACGAAATCGAAAGTGTTTCGAGTGAAAATACTAATACTAACGGTCACACTAATTTAGTACGAACGAAAAGCAGCAGCAGTGACGATATCAACTTGATACCCGAGAAAGATATTGGTAGTAACAAAAGTGCGGAAGATCTTGAAGATCTAGAAGAATTGCAGAGTTGGAGAAGAACCTCTAAGATACGTAGGTCTTTACAGTTTCCCAAACAGAACAAAACCATCGTCAGTACGAAACCTCCAGATTTGCCGGAAAATATCGGAAGTGTACGTAAAATCCGTGAAGATTTAGAAAAGGGAAGAAGACTGAACACGGCTTTAAGAAATAACAGTGTAGATCTTGAGGCTCTCGATCAGATTCTACAATCTATTTCGAGCTCCAGTACGACTAGTGATAAAACTCCCGACGATGACAACGATACACCTAGAAAACAGAAACGGAATTCTTTTGTTACCGTAGAGTCGTTACAAGAGGTTAAAGGAAGGCTCAGGAGAACGAGTTCACCAACTAGCGACATATATAAGGTAAAACAGTTATTTGAAAATAGTCATTTGAACTATTTGAAACTCAAAAACCATTCTGGCTTAACATTCGCACCTTGACCGAAGTTGAAGATTTTCTAACTCAACCTTTCTACTATAATATTTTATTCGACATCCAGCCTCAAACTCTTTGATCCTGGAGCAATCACCTTAGCGAACTAATACTTTCATAAGTTTTCTCTTATCTTGTGTTTAGTTAGGATATTTTTCAATATAGGATTCTCACATTGTTTTTGAATACCATAGTGAGACCTCTTTTATCCCTGACAGAATTATTTTGAGCACAAAGTGTTCTCCTATTCCACTCCTGTGAAGATAGATATTCGTTCCTTCGGATTTCAGTTGCCACACCTTTAATAATCGGTCTGAACTTACCATTCGGCAAAACGTTTCTTCAAAAATATAGTCGCTACTTCAAGCGACTCATTCGTTCCAAGTCCTTTTTTCAGCTTCCTTATGGTTTATTTCTACCTGTAATGCAAATAATATGGGTATTCTACCTTTGAAAATGAATATTCTGAAGTTTTTGAGTTCTAGGAAACTGTATATTTGCTACAACGGATAGCACTTTCCTGTTACATCATTATCAGGTAGAATTGAATATAAGTCCTATTCCATAGACCATATTTTCCTACTGATATCAACAATGTTTAGTCTATACTACATTTCTTTAATAAATTTGTATACAGTACAATATTTTGAATTTAATAACTTCATTCAATAGTTCATACTATAACTAACGCCAGTAACTACAATTATAATTTATCTCACTCAGTTCACTTATTAACTTCAAACTAATCTAAGTTCTGAACTATTCTCAGGAATTCTCAAAATTTCTTCACGTGGATTGTAGAATCTTGACACCTGAATTGTGAAGATGTGATTTCACGTTACAAATGTTGGATTGCCACGTTCAAATGCGTTACATTGAAGAAGAGGACAAAGGCTTAACATTGCCTCCCTTATTTTTTCTCAGGTAGTTCGACTGCTTGATTTTGAAGTAACTATCTGGAAAGAAGTGTTTCTACGTGGATAATCCGTAGCTTGCTCCGGTAGCTCTCTTGTGCTAGGCCAAGTCGGGTTTTTGTTCGGCACGTATGGCCCCCTCGCGGATAGTACGTGTCCCTTACCTATCTTCCTGGATGCTTCTGCATCTGGTTGCTGGTACGCCGTAATAATTTGAACCATAAGTCAACCCTACTTACTTTAATTATTTTTTATAATCATCCTACTGATTCAGCTTGTTCACTATCCCTTGTATTCTCGTTGTTTTCCTGAGCTTCCAACTAACTGATGTTTTGATCTAATTTCTATGATTCCATCGAACACTATCGGTAATTTTTGAAATTCATTACGTTCATTGGAGAATGTGATATGATGTCACGATACAGAGGTCGGATCTGCCCATTCAGAGACGGGAAATTGAAGAAGCCAATGTCGTAACGGTATCATACATATAACGCATATGCCTCTCCATCTTTAATGAAGAAGTTCCTACTAATACTTTATTTGTATTTAGCCATAATGAAGTTATGTTATCTCGTAATTATTAAATGCGATAATACAGTTGAATTTTTTGTCAATATATTATGTATGTAATATATATGTTACTCTAATACATATTTTCCAAAGAAGTTTCATTTGAGAATTATATTTTTGGTCTTTTAGGGAGACGAAAAAGATGAGGAACCTGACGACGGCATAGTAACGGAAGAAACACATCCTGGTCAAGATAAAGAAATGCCTCTTCTTGAACAGTCACGTGTGCGTTCGTACGTCTATGGAATGGAATCGCTGCTCAATAAAAAGCCGGGCATAGGTACTGGCAGTTTAGAATCCAGAGTAAAACTAATTAACGGTAATACAACGAACAGAAATGAAGACTGGTACAATCGACGAAAATCGTACGGTTTCGAACAGGTGCACAATCACAACAACTCTCCGAATTCCATTCTGCACAAGAATAAAAATTTAGTAGAAAGTTCGACCGATAGCGGCATTTGCAGATCGACGGAAATCGTGTCCTCTTCAACGAAGAAAAACGGTTTTATGGTAAATGAGCGTTACACTTCGGACGAGCATAGTGATATAGATCAAAAATATAATGACTACGAAACTAACAACCACAGCGGAACGCATTTTGGACAGGTATGTTATTAGGATTAGGTTTATTTTGAAACTTTTATTCAAAATTGAAATTTCTTAATACGAGCACTGTGATAACGTCAGCAAATTGAGCCAATGAGATCAACATTACACTAAAAATTGCACATCAACAGTTCTCAAGCAATGAAATGCCTATTTTGTCTCCCGTCACCATGGCAACCCAGATATTTATTGGATTTTTTCCGTATTAGGAAGTATTATATTACAACAATAATTATCAGGTCAACAATAACATATCAAAACGCTAAAAACATTCCTCTCAGGTATTTCAAAGATACGAACCTATTTCCTTATCTTCCTAAAAGAGGACGTCTCAACTCGCAGGCGATTTTGGTGAAATTAGTGACACGTGTTAATCATTGTATTTGTGCCACGTGCCAGTGTAGGGATATATGTAGTATGCTGTGTAGTGTCTGCTGTAATTAGACCCACACTTGTCTCTAAATCTTTTCGTTAGGTAGAATACTTCAGAGTGATTTAATAAAATACGGGCAAACTTATAGATTGATAGAAACTTTGTGCATTTTCTTCTTTCCTTGCAACTCGAACACGTCGGTTTTCATGTCCACCCAAAGTTTCCTCTTTTATGAAGGAATACAAGCATTGCGACAAACTCAATTGGCCAATTGACCATTTCTTTGTGATATAGGAAATGATAAATCCCCGAAAGTATCGAAGGATACTGATGAGTGTCCACAGTGCATGCACTTCATCGAGTATTTTAATTGACTAATGAAATTATCTACAATCTAAGAGTTATATACAGAGTGTAACATAAGTACGTTAAAATATTCATGTGACGTATTTCTGAGGCAAGTATATATAAACTTGTGTTCAGAAATGCTTCGTTTTGAAGATACAGGGTGTTGAAATTGAATTTTTGGTTCGTTAAAAAAAACTTTTGCAAAAAATGATTTATTTGCGCGAAATTTGGTACCTGAGGTTTTTCTGAAGTGGGAAATCATAATTTTGTAATAATGTTCTTGTAACATTTAGGGGGCGCTGTGTACGCTGTCATTATTTATTTAAAATTGGAAGTTTACCTATTTTACTTGGAAAAGGTGTGGAAATTAGTTTTTTAATAAAAAGTACCTAAAGTTTACTGTCAAAAAAGTTAAGACAATTCGAACTAAATAATAACAGCGTACGCAGCGCCCTCTATATGTTACATGAAAATTAATACGAAATTATTTCACACGTCAGAAAATCCAGCTACCAAGTTTCGTGCAAATAACTTATTTTTTGCGAAAATTATTTTTAAAAAACGAACAAAAAAGTTCAGTTTCAACATCGTGCATCTCCAAAACGAAGCTCTTACGAACTTATGTTACACCCTGCATACTCAAATATTTCAGCTCTATGGCTGATTCATATGACTCTTGTGATTTTTCCCTATCGCTCTATTTTTCGTCACTCTCCGTTAAATCGTATTGTATACTTTTATGTGAACGGAGACTAATATTTTGACACATATTTGAGCAGAAATAAACAAAATTGGATAGGTACGAGTATTTATTCTTTACTAGCGATCGAACCGTTGGATTATATCCGACAGGTGTCATTGCAGGACTCTTCACTGAATCAATTTTCATTTATTGAAACACACCTGCAGGTAGTGTCTATCATCAACATGAAGTCGACGATTACCGATAATTGAAAATAGAATTTTTTCAAAGGACTTCTTCGAACTAGGCTGAAACGGACAACAAACAACATGTTTGTCATCGGGCTGTGAACGAGGTAGCCAACCCCATATCCGAAATTTACCCATTTCTTCGTATAAACAAAGAAAACTTCTCACATATAGTCAGTGGGCAAACTTGAAGACTGGCTATAAATCAAATCATTACCTCATTCACAGGCAGATGGAACGATGACAAACCTGTTGTTTGCTTCAGCCTACTTCGGGGAATGATACTCTGAAGGAATTCGATTTTCAATTATCGGAAATCATCGACTTTATGTTGATGATAGACGGTACCTTGCACTGACGAGTCGCCAAACAGCCCAAAACCGGTCTGCAAGTATGTTATTGAAAATCTATCGCGACAGTTGTATCGCCAATAGCATAAACAGAAATAAGTTCCGTGAAGAATCCTGCACCGACACCTATCGGATATAATCCAACGCCCTTCATGGTGTTAACCAGGTAAGTAGTTGTTTTCTAACAGATTACCTTACAGTGTAGAGAGTTGAGACTGACTTGAACGAATTGTTCATTCAGATGATTTGATTATAGCCAGTCTTTAAGTATGCCCGCTGACTGTATGTGAAAAAAAATGGTTTCCGTTTTTACCCGGAAGGTTTGCTTTCAAAAATATAAAGGCTAGAGTTTCTTCCTTCTATACATTTCTTGAACAGTCTAGATTATTCGAGAACATTCAATAATATTCCAGAGCATCCCAGTAATGGAACATCACATATCATTGTGAAACGATCAATTGAGTTATATATGGTGTATTATATCCAATTTTCATCTGCAATACGTGTTTTAGAAAAGTTTCGCCTTCTAGAAACTAGAACAGTCCACATCATTTGAGAATATTTTAGAGCATTCCACCACATTCCATAACATACCAGAAAATTATGGAATTCTCTGGACCAAGATTCATTGACTCCTTATAAAATAATACTTTGCAAAGCCGGGAATCCGAATCATGCATCAATAATTCATTAAAGTTCCCGATAATTTCAACAGAGAGGTTCATAAAAGAGAAAACTATGGCTTGTTTGGAATGGGACCTTCATAACTGTTAAGAGTTCTCATACAACAATACCATTTCAGTTCCCAGAAAACCTACTAAGTGATAAGTTTTCAAATATTTTAAACAGTCCAAGGTCTGTGGACGATAATGAACTTTTCTGGTCTCCGACATTGCTTTAATAGATCGTTTGGTCGGGATAACTACTTTTAATTTCTGTAAAAACTAGGTTGATTATCACTGCTCACATCATACGAATATTCTTTCCACAGGTGAAAAAACTTACCAATACCTTCATCAAAGAAGACAGGGCCCCCATCTACAGTAAAACATCAACACCAAACGGAAACTGGGCAAAATACCCCAGCGAATGGTCGAACTCAAAATCGGAGATAAAATCTACAACAATCACAATTCCCATAGCAAAAAATAACAATATCGTGGATCTTTCTTGGAACGATTCGGATAGAGAAATAAAAAGGCATTCGATAGCGGTGGACGAATCGAAATACGTAACTAATAATACCGAGTCTAATAAATACCGCAGGACGAGTTTGGCGCTGAATGATCAATTTTCGAGGCAAGAGGATGACGATAATAACACGAGAAGAACGAAAAAAGTGGAGTTTTGCAAAACCGAGGTTCATTTTGCTGCCGAATCTGGAAAAGTCAATATTGTAGCAACCGATGAAAAGCCTCCTCCTACTCAAAACTTCAGAAGAAGGCGGAGAAATTCTGGCCCAACTTTGGATGACTTCAACAAAAATGGTTTACCGGTATGTCAATGTTTTATTATTAAGTACGTTACTATAATGTTACATGCAGTCGGACTATTTTGAGTAGGTCGATCAGTGACTGGTAGTTTTCACCTTTCTTGATCAGTGCAGATTCATAGCGACTACTCTTACAGAGGAGACAAAGGGGGGTTACTGTTGAAATAGGTCATCCCAAGAAGAACTCCCACCGTCTCTACTAAGTTCTCCTGTTGTTTAATTCACATGCTTCTGCTTCTCGAAAGCTTGAAACACTGTTCCGAACCAGAAAACTGTACACACCTCAACAACTTTTAATGCTTTATAAAGCTCAGATCAGACCTTCTTTGGAGTATTGTTCTCAATTATGTAGCTCTGCCCCTAAGCATACCTGAAGTTGCTGGATTCCTTCCAGATAGTCTGGAACATCGAAGAAAGGTTGGAGATGTGTCTCTCTTTCATAGATTATTTCACGAAAGGTGTTCAAGTAACTTGGCACATTTGATTCCACCAAGAACGGTACATATCAGAAATACGCGATGGACGTTCAATTCGGTACACCTTGAACTTCACTGTTTAAGCACTCTTTCATTTGAAGAATTATATGGAATAAACATCCTAAGAACGTTTTTTCATAAATTGATGAATGTAGCCGTTACTACGTGGTAGGAAATCATAATGAAGAAAAGGGATTTGAAACTTTCTATGTTTTTACCACTTTTATTTGTAACTAACGTTACTGCAGTTTCGTACTATAAGGACTTTTCCAAACTTATACACGTCTGTATTCATTAACTTTTTTTCAAATGAATTTAATCTCCATCGATCGCTACTTTCATACAGACACCGCTCTTAAAGCGCTTCAAGGATTTTTCTGTAGTGCTTGTGTTTTGTACTTGAAAAGACTTGAACAACAATGGTTCGTGTTACTAAGGGAGATCAGTGCAATTGAACATATGAATGTTATAATAAAAAAAATTGATTGGGGTCAAGGTCAGCTCTTTGTTCATGCTGCAGTGCATTACACACTTTAGAACATTACGAGTCTCAGTACTTCAAAAATGTTGTCACATGTTAGTCAAAGTGGGCTTTGTTGATTTTCAGTGAGATTTCGAAATATCATATTTGACATCCGGATATA